>PVKV010013756.1:0-60123 GCA_004027835.1 Alouatta palliata
CTGGGATTACAGGCTTGAGCCACCGCGCCCAGCCCTGAATGTCAAAAAGAAGAAAACTTGGTCCACATTCACCTGTTCTTCAATGGGGAAGGACTTCGGAAGCATGAGAACGACAGGAGTAACACCCAGAAACTATCTGACCACATAAAAGTTACAAATACATCTACTTCAGAGCACATCCAAATATCCAAAGACAGTAAGCTGGGGGGAAATGCTGAGGAATTTGGGAAAGGATCAATGTTTTTGATATTTAAAGAGCTCTTATAAAGTTAAAAAAATGACATTAGTTGCTTATTTTCAGCAAATCATGAAATAAATTAAAATGGCCTATAAACATAAAAATATTTCAATCATACAATTATTGCCTGTCAAAATAATTTAAAGCTAATAGACAAATGCTTTTAGGCTCACCGTAGAATTGTTTGCATAAACTCTCTGGAAAGCAATTTGCTAAGAGGTCATGAGAAGCTTCAAAAATGTTTATGTTCTTTGGCTCAGTGTGGTCAGCCCTCTGCATACACGGATTCCACACCTTTGGATTCAACCAACCACAGATCAAAAATGTTCCAGATTCAACCAGCCCCAGATGAAACAATTCAGAAAAAAACCCGTCTCTACTAAAAATATTTTTAAAATCTATCTGGGCGTGGTGGTGTGCACCTGTAATCCCAGCTACTTGGGAGGCTGAGGCAGGAGAATCGCTTTAACCAAGGAGGAGGAGGTTGCAGTGAGCCAAGATAGCACCATTGCACTCCAGCCTGGGCAACAACAGCAAACCTCCGTCTAAAAAAAAAATTCAGAAAAAAAGAAAAACATTAAAAATTATACAATTAAAAAAATACAAATTTTTAAAAATATAGTACAGCAACTATAGAGTACATAGTATTAGGTATTAAAAGTAATCTAGAGATAATTCAAAGTATATGAGGGGATGTACATAAAATCTGACACCGTTTTAATTCCAGGGATTTGAGTATCTGAGGATTTTGGTTTGTGCTTTGGCCAATAAGAAAGCAGTTGGGGGGTTGGGGTGGTCCTGAAACCAATCCCCGACAGATGCTGAGAGATGACTGTAATTCCAGCTCAGGAACTTCTGTCAATAAAACTGAGCTATTATTTGGTTGAAAGTGATAGAAAGCACAACTCAGTTTAGGAGACAAATGAAAGGCATTGGCTTCTGAAACTGAAAAGAGCAGAGATTCCTGCTGGAGGCACAGTTCATCAGGAGAACAATGTCAGCAAAATCCAGTCTCCTCGTTTCTGGGTTTGATCGCTCAGGTCTTGGCTTTATTCGTAGGCTCAGCGCAGACAAGACGCTGCTGGCAATCTCAGGATTACCAGCACCCTCTGAAGCTGAATTCAGAGAAGAGAAAATATCTCTTCCCGGCTACTCCTTGGTCGGTCTCAGGATCTGCTCTGATTGGATCGCCTTGGGTCATACGCCTCTTTTTAGACAACCATTAATTGGCCAGGCGTAGGCACTGTGTCATTCCTGAACTAATCACTGTAATGAGGGGGATTCCATACTCTGGATGGCCAGGCCCAGGTCCAATTTTTGAGTTTTAGTGAGATGGAATATCTTTCATGGCTAGAGGCCATTCCCCGGGACACGGTGATGGATGCCACGGGACTCAAAGTAGATGAGGGGTGGTTCCCTCAAAGGGAAATCAGGGCACTGACTCACTGATTCAGAGGGAGATGGGGCTTGGTACTGGGCAAACAGAAGCAAGAAACGCCCATGACGGATGCCAACAAAGTTTCTGTACAAAGATGTTCATCACGTTGTTATTGATAGTAGCCCCAACAGGAAAAACCTACATATCCTAGAAGAAGAGATTAATGAATGATGCCAAAATATGTTATGATTCTGCAGCATTAACATATTTTCAAAAATACTTAATGTTAGAAAAATTTACAAGTTATAAAGTGAAAACAAAAACCAAGAAGGGGTTTTAAAAAGGTAGAATAGAAATTCAATTTAGTAAAAATTATACATATATAAGAGTAGAAGGAAATCTAAAACAGTGTTCTAAGCAGGAGGATCAGGACCCTTGGGGATAGCAGCAAATATTAGACCCACCAAGTGTAGCAGACTGAAATGATCGGCCCCCCATCTCCACTCCGCTGTGGAGTAGTATACATCCACACTCTGGCCAGGGCCTCCTGGTGGTCAGAATAGTCATCCCCATCTCTTGACTTGGGTTGGCTGTGTGCTTTGGCCAATAAGAAAGCGGTGGATTATGACACAGATGCTTAAAACATGATTGTGCAGTGCACTTACCACCCATGAGCTCACCCATGAAGAGAACCTGCCTCAGGGAGCCCCCCTCATTCCAAGAGGATGCGAGTCACGCGGAGCAGACATGGACCCAACCTGCAGCTGGGATGCACCTAAATCCGTCAGTCCTCAGCCAACCTGCAGACTCATGAGTGAGAAAACAAATCCTTCTTCTACCTGTAAGCCAGGGCGAGTTTGAGGATGCTTGTTACACAGGATGATAGCAACTGCTGCCCAATACACCTGCACGCTTATCCAAATTCCGTGTTTTCTCCAACCTAAGCATCACCCACTTGTGGGAAACCAGGCCATCTAGGGGCATGGATCCTGTGTCTCAGGAATGCTGGGATGCATAAAAGTGGAAAAGAGCCCTGCCATGTTAACAGTGGTTATCTCCAGGCTGTAGGATTTTTTATTTCTACTTTATACTTTTGTATATTTCCCAAAGTTTCTGAGATTAACATGTTTTTTGTAACCAGAAAGAAATACTTTATTAAAAATTTAGAAACCCACTCTTCCTGGCACCTCATTGATCCTCACCCTTGGTGTCCCCAAGAACAATGGGAATTGTCAAATCCTTCACCCACGTAACTGTCTTCAAGTCTCTGAAGAAACGTACTTGGCCCCCCACACTTACCGGGTTTTCTCCGAGTTCATTAACTCTGATTCTTGTATGAGCACCTGCCCCTGACACTGCCACCACTGCCTCCTGCTCTCTGAAGGGGTCCCCGTTGGTCTCTAACCTTAAATCCTGGTGTCCCAACCTGAGTCCTATTCTCCAGGTAAGGAGGCTGCCCAGACAGGGATTACAGGAAATATCTTGGAGCAGCTTCCCTGCCGTGGCCTCAGCTGAAAAGGTGCTGGGCATTCCAGCCCCGCTCCCACCCCCTTCACTGGGTGCCAGATGCCTGGCCTAGCCCTGCTGTTGGCTCAAGGGCAGCCAGGCCACTTGGGAGGCCTGTGCTCCAAGGATGTAAGTCCCAGTCTGGCCAAAGGCCTTCCATGGGAACGTCTCAGACATCTCCAAACCACGGGCTCCCCCATTTCCCTTGACTGGAGCCTCTAGAAGATGCTGGCACTGCTGCCGTGCCTTTTGGTGCTGGAACTTGCTCACCCCTCGCTGGCAGCTGCTGGACTTTTCTGCAGAACTCAGTTATGCGTTGGACACTGAATTCACAGATCCAAGAGAGGGAGCCTCAGGTCCCCGCCTGCTCTCCAGCACCGTGGACAGAGCACACCTGAGGGCAGGAGCCCTGTGTCCTTGTCTCTAACTCCCTGTGCCTAGCAGGGGGCTGGCACAAAGCAGGTGGTGTTCGGTGTTGAAGGAACAGGTGCGTGTGTGCATGAACAAGGGAGTTAGGTTCCTCACGGGGTACCAGAATGCTGCTTACCAGTCACCGTGCGTCACTGAGTTGTCCCCACAACCTGTGACCCAGAAGATTTCCTAATTCCCTTTTATAGGAGGAAACAGCAGCTCAGTGTGAAAATGTGGCTTGTCCGAGGTTATAGAGACAGTCAGTGGTTGAGCCTGGACACAAATTCAAGTGCATTGGGCTCTAAATTGAACTACTGTCACCGTCACAGGACAGTTCAGTAGTAAAGGAACTGTAAGAACAAGAGCCAACATGTGGGATGCTGGGTGCTAAGCTTGTTAGAACTCAGGCAGCTTTCCTAAGAACCTTTTAGGAGTGCTTATCCCATTGTACAGATGAGGCTCAGACAGGTTAAAGGCTTTCCCGAGGTCACACAGCCCCCATGTCTGTCTCCTTTCAGAGTTAGAGCTCTCAGCCACTGTAGGCTGAAGGGAGCACGATAGTGAATCATGATCTAGGGACAGACTGTACTGCTCAAGTGTGAATGGAAGACAGCTCACAGACAGAATCAAGGGAGGAGTGTGCTATTGTTGGATGCCTGCCCAGGTGTGGTCAGAGGACCCGCATCGTGGGCATCCACTGAGAGCTTGTGAGAAAGGCGGAATCTGCATTCAAGTGTGGTCCCTGTGCACAGTAAGGGTTGCAAGCACTGGTCTGATTTGCTCTGAGGTGGGTCTGAGCATTGCCCTCCAGCTAGAAAGTGACTCTTGTGGACAGCTGGCATCATCCAGAGCTTCTGCTCCAAGGGCTTTTACCAAAGAGATGCAAAGCCCCTGGCCAGCCAACCTTCAACCCCAGAGCTTGCACTGGCGTGGACACACACTCAAGCTGCAGGACACGGGGTAGGATAAGCCCTAGTCCTGAGTGTGCTTTTAGGGAGGTTCCTTCTGTCCTGATGGTTGTTTTCCCATCCCCCTCTTCCCTGGCCACTTCCTGTCTCACCTCCTCCATAAAGACTTTCCAGCTGCCTCTACCCCAGGCAGAGAGAGCAGAGCTCTTCCCTGGGCTTCCAGCCTCTCTCACCGGCTCCTGGGAGCACCTGCCTTGTCAGTCACCACTTAGTTGTTTACACTCTTCTCTCCCCTACTACAAAGAGAAATTCTCAAGAGGAAAAGCTTCGTCTTAACCGCATGCCCAGAACCCAGTGTGAAGCCCAGTCCAGAGCAGCCCTCAGTACCTCTGTGTTGGATGGTACATTCTTATGTCTTCAGAACAAATGAAGAATGAATGAAATTCTCAAACATAGGAGTGAATCTCTAAGTGAAAATTTTAAGGAACGTGTAGAAGTCAAAAGTGAGAGGGATATTTAAGGTGAGGCAGAAGAATATTAGCTACCACTTGGCCTTCAGGGTCATCTGTGTCCCATGCACAGGGCACCACACCACCTCCCAGGATGAGCTGCCTCTCTAGCACCCATCGGAGGAGCCCTGCGAAGCCAGCCAAGTGCCCATGAGTTTTCCAGGGGAATTACCGGAGGGGAGAGTTCCCTCTCCCAGCCGCCACAGCATCAGAAATCACAGGAATTCTGTCACCAGTCACCCTGGGCTGCTGCCAAGAAATATGGAAGGAGGAGACTCATGAGCCGACCGGAGGATGGTGTCTGTCTCTGGCAGCCAGCAGGACTTGTGCTGGGCGGAGTGCAGCCACACAGGCCATGGTGCCCTTTCGAGTCCCTCAGTCCCCATGGCCTTACAGACCTTTAACACAGAATTGCAATGGGTGGGATGGGAAGGGCTAAAAAAACAGGATGGGCGCCCTGGGGGCGGGGAGTGTTTGTGTGTATGTGCGTGTATTTAAATTACTGTCTGCTCCTAGATTATTCGCAGTGGCTGGATAGATTATCACCAACTCTGGAGAAAGGATTTGGGAAGATTTGACTAAAAATAGGATCTCATGACTGCTGTAAAACTGTCTGACGGGGGTGAGGTGGAGAGCTCTCTAATTCTTTCTTTCACATAGAGCAGTGTAGCACATCATTTAAAGGATTTTGAAAAGTTGATATCAGACCTCCAACAATTTAAATTTTACCATCACATCCTACACTGAACATGGTGTGGGGGGTCCACCATACTTATTTGTTTCTGCAATAATTGATTTCAATTTTTCCATTTCCTATGAGCTCCCATAGAAATTATTTTAGGCAAGATGCTGCCATCTAGAAGATGAACAAACTTTAATTTTCTTCCAGCAAATGGTAAAAAGGTAAGACTGTGAGAGTTAAAAGCCAGTTTGAGAGGAACAGCTGGCCAGAGTCTGCCTGAGAAAGGTAGGTGCTTTCAAGGGCAACCAAAACTGATGCTTGGGCTCAGAGAGAGACAGTAACTTGCTCAAGGTCACACAGCAAACAGGTGGCAGAGCCCAAGTCTGTCTGACTTTAAAGCTGAGATGCTTTTCCTGGTCAAAGCTTCTCAACCTTTCCCCAACATCCCTAACGGCAAAGGAGAGCAAACTTGGACCTTCAGGGCGCTGAAGCCTAGGCCAGAGAGAAAGCACAGGATTTCTTTGCAGTTTCGTTATTTCATTGGAAAATTTTGTATGAGTGAATTTGCATTCTATTTCATAATGCATTGGTTTAGTACAAAAATTATGTTTTGTCCCAGTAAAAATCTCAGAGTAAAATCAATGCTCCAGGAAGCTGAGCGTCAAGTCCTGCCTGGCATAGCGTGGAGACCTGGGACTCAATGGAGCCCACACAGGCTCGTGTTTTAAGAAGTTTTTACCAATCACTCCAAGCCCAAGCTTTTCTGAGCTTTGCTCTCCAGGGGCCTAAAGAGTTTCTAGAAATCACAAAGCCTTGAACTTTTCCATGTTTTATGTTCTGGGATATTATTTGGGGAATTCCCTCAGGCACTGCCCTCGTCTGAGTCTAGCAGAGGCTGAGCTGCGCTGGTGTCTGGTTGCCCCATCCAGCCAGCCGGGCGGGCCCCTTTTTCCTGCAGCTCCACAGCCAGCCCACTGCGAAACGCTGTCAATGTTCCTCCTGCTCTTGGACATGTTTCCACTCTCCCCGTCTCTGCACCCCACCTGGACCTGGCAATGCCCATCTCTGGTCTGGACCACTAGGCAGCCTCCTTCCTGGTTTTCTGCTTCCACTCTTGCCCTCGCAAACCCATTCTCCTCACAGTAGCCCCAGCGATCCCTCAAAGAAACAAATTTGGTCATGCCCACCCTCCCTCTTGCCCCTTCCATGGCTCCCTATTGCCTGTGTCAACGCCTTTTCCAATGCCTACAAAGCCCACATGGCCCTGGCCACCTCTCCAGCCTGACCCGAAGCACTCACTTTTCCCTTTCTTTCCTGTGCTCCAGACAGACCGGCCCCTCCCAGTTGCTATAATTCACCGGGCTCCTTTTTAGGACGTTCACTGATGCTGTCCTAGCTGACTGTAGTGTTGACCCTTAGCCCTTGCCGACTCCCACTCATCTATTCAGGGCATTTTTCCTGAGTGCCTGCTACGTGCCTGGCACTGTGCTAGGTACTCTGTGTACTGTGGTGACCTAGTTCTTGCCCTCTTGGAGCTTATGATCTAACAGGTGGGACAGATACACGTGAATAATCATGAACTGTGATAAATGCTAGGATGGGAAATAGCAAAGTACTAAGGAAGAGACTGCTAGCGTGGGGACAGGGAAAAGGACAAATGAAGCCTCTTCCAACTCATCCTTAGGCCTCAGCTGAAAACTCACCTCCTCTGAGAAGCCTCCCCTTCCCCCTAACAGGCCAGGCCCCTGCTCATCTTCTCCATAGCTCGCTGTTCTCCTCTTCCCCAGTACATGCCATAATTGCAATTAGACATTGATTTGTGCCACTAGAGCAGTGCAGAGGAATGTGCTGTAGAACACCTACTCTGCCCCCAGTGGGAGCTTGAGGAGGTGTCCCCAAGGCTGTGTTCATCCACACAGTCACCCAGAGATGTATCATTAACCCATGCCATAGAGGAACAAACTGAGGCTGAGAACGAGAGAGGCCGTATTAGTCATCTAATACTGCCTAATAAATTACTCCAAAGCTTAGCAAAACAATGACCATTTACTATCTTATTCCTGTGGGCCAGGAATCTGGTCACGGCTGAGAAAGGTTCTTTGGCTCTGGGCCTTTCCAGAGGCTTTTATCAAACTGTTAACCAGGGCTGCAGTCTCACCTGAAGGCTTGACCAGGGAGAAATCAGCTCCCAAGCTCACTCACACAGAGTTGGCAGATGAGGTTCCTCCCTGGCTGCTTGACTGAAGGCCTTGGTTCTTTGCCAGTTGCTGGTGAGGGGGTCTCCCTCAGCTCCCAACCCTGTGGATCTTTCCATAGAGCAGCTCCTAACATAGCAATCAATGGAGTGAGGGTGGGACAGCAAGCTGGAAGCCACAGGCTTTGGGAGTCCTAATGTCGAAAATGACAGCCCATCACTTCGCTGTGCTGTATTGGTTAGAAGCAAGTTACTAGGTCCAGCCCACACTCAAAGGAAGAGATTACCCGAGAGCTCCAACACACGAGATAGAGGGGGCGGGTAGTCACTGGGGACCATGTAGAGGCTACTGACCACAGAGGTCACATAACCTTCCCAAGGTCTCGTTGCTAGAATGTGTTCCAGCTGCCTTTGGGAGCCGGGCTCTCTGTGCCTACCACAGGGAGCAAAGATGGGGCAGGAACAGGCATCTCTCTCCAAACCTGGGGACTTCCTACTGGCCTTGGGCTTTCTGAAAACCACAGCAAGTGCAGTTTCTCCCATAGAAACTAAAGATGGTTTTCTGTCCAGCCCAGGAGGCTGCACGGGGTACATGCATTTGCCATGTGAACTGAAAAACGCTAGCTTTCAAAACCCAGGTCCTGGGTAACCCATAAAGGTGTGGTTGGCTGGAAAATGGGCCCATCTGTTACCCTCCTGGGGCTGTGGGTAAGCTGAAGAGGGGGCTGTGCCATGGTCCTAACCCAGCCTTGTAAAATGACTTCTCCTCCCAGTTTCCTTGCCTCACACTTGAAAAGCCATTCATGCCTCCTCTGGAGCCCTCTCTGGGGGTTCAAGAAATCCCATGGTTCTTTTGTTTCTCCTCTCAAAAATGAACTCACTATATGTCCTGTATCCCTGGGCTGGTGGAAAATTAAACCTCATTTATTTGGGGGAACTCCTTCCCCATCCTTACCCTAAACCCCATTGAGGTGGTCTGGTCGGGGGCAACTTAGTGCAGATACATAGTACGTGTTCTGCATAACTGTATAAATAACTGTAAAAAGTTAGCTGTTATTGTTACTGCGCCTGGAGCCTCCATTAACTCCACACTCCCTACCCAGGACATGATACATGGTTTCAGATGTCTGTTTGCCTAGAGCCTAGCCCGGTGCCTGGGGCTTACCGAGTAAGTCGAGGCAGTTGTGGGGAGTCGGGGCAGCAGCAGGAAGGGAAATTGCTCAATACACGCTCCTGGAAATATTAATATTCTAAAGTGGATGCATGCAGTGCATTGAGTCCCCCACCCTACAAACTCTCCCTCCCACACCCAAAGCAGCTCCTCCAGAACTCAAGGGCTGGTGAATGAATCTTTGAATGAGAAATATTCCTATTTTGATGTCCAGTAATAATGAGCTTGTACGCAAGGTGAGTCATCTAGACCTGGTTCACGGATATCCCTACAATTCCAGAGCCACAGAGTCAACGATCCGGGACATTTATTCATTCAACAAACATTAATTGGGTGCGTGGCAACCTACTGATTCATGAGTTGGAAGGAGGTAAAATACTATATAGAAGCCACACTTAATGTTATTGGACATGTGTTCCCTAAGCGCCTATCCTCTGATCTTGTGCAAACTATACTTATGTGACCTTGTTTATGAATTAATGAGGGCCAGCTAATCGTTCCGAAGACTCCAATTTTGGGTTTGCTCAAAAGCCCTTCAGCCTTTACAAACGAGGACTTGTCTTTCTGGGTTGAGCTAACTCCTCGGCTAGTTAAAAGCTTTCTGTGTCTTTAAAAGGGGGAGGCATCCTGTCAAATGGGCCCTAAAGCATAGGCTGAAGGAGCGTGAAGTCCCACCCACTTTCTATGACGTCCTGCGACCCGGCTCGTGATTGCTCTCCTGCGACGTCAATCGCGGGGCGTGTGTCTTGCTGGGACACAGTGGAGGTCTAACCTTTGGTTTGCGGAGCGGTCGGGTGTATTCTCCGCTGCCCTCACGCCCTCGAGGTCCCCGCCACCCGACCCAGCGGCAGAGCCCGCCCGCGCCTGCAGCGACGCCTCCCGCACCGGATCGCTCCTCGCTGGGGCGGGACCTAGCCCGGCGGCTCCGGTCACTATGGTCAGTGATCGTGGGGGATTGCAAAGGGGGAGCGGGCAGGGGGCGCAGTGGGCGGGGTCGCCGCCGGGGCGGGAGCACCCGCGGGACGGGGTTCGGGCGCGAGTTTCAGACCCCCACCCGCCCCCGCCGCCTTCCGACCCCCTGGAAAACGGAGTCCGGACGGATGCTGGGGGGCAGGATGCGTCCACCTGTCCCCCGTGGACGCGCAGCTGAGGAGGTCCAGCTCGGCCCCGAGTCCCCGCCCCCAGCGTGTCCACCCCAGGTGGCCCGGGGCGCCGCCCCGACGGCGCTGGGTGGGAGCCCTCGACGGGAGCGGGGAGGCTGCGGAGCTACGAGTCGCCTCCTCTTAGTTAAGTGGCCCCCCAGTCAGCAGCCCATCGCCCCACCCACCCGAGGGCTCGGCCCCTGCCCCAACTCCACGAGAGGATCTAGGGTTTGCACGGGGGTCCAGGTCGCCTGCCCCGCGGACAGCTGGACTGTCTCCATCTTTGGAGTCAGGACCCACGTGGAGACGCTGCCTCAAGTTGTGAGATGCATGAGTTACGGGTAGGGGAAAAACAAACACTCGGGAATCCCTGATAGAGAGCCTTGTCTGCGCAGAACGGGACCAGGGACCCTCTGAGCCAGGCTAACCCTGGGCTTGGGCAGGTGGGGAAACTGAGGCCAGGCAGGGAAAGGCTGGTACTGATTGTGGTGGACCTGGGACTTGAACCCAGACCTCTGGACTCTCAGTTCAGTGCTCTTTGAGTTACATAGCTCACCTTCCAGGTTGCCATGGGGTCAGGCATCCTATAGGGAACTGGGTGGGATGGCTGCCTAAGACCCTTCAACCTGAGCAGGGGGGCTACAGGGAGCCTGTGGAATGAGAGCTGGATGGCTTGAGTTGGGTCCACACAGCCCTGGCTTCAAGTGTCACTTCCACCTCTGGGAAAGCAAGAAAGTGTTGGTTGGTCTGCTCTCCCCCTCAGCACCGTTTTGCACATCTGTGTAATGAGGGGCTGTGGGGACCCAGTGAGATGATTAGCCAGGGCTTTTCCTGTGGCAACAGAGTCCCGGAAATGGGTGTGCACAGATCCCTGGTTCTTCAAGCTTGGCCTCCTCTCTCCTATGCCTGGGCAGGAAAATGGGTCACCGCGGCAGGATGCTGCCGGACGGGGGCATGGGTCAAAGCCTGGTCATGGCCTGGCATGATCTGGGTGTGGCTTAGGCAGCCAGTGCACTGGATCTGGGGATGTCCCGGCCAAGCCAGCCTACTGCTGGGGCGTGGCTGGGGGGCCTCTGCAGCATCTGGAAGCGCCCGCTTCCTGCTTCTACCTGGTGCCCAAGGGTTTACCTGGTTGAGCTGCTCCTGGAAGGCAGCCCAGGTGTTTCTGCATCACTCACCAGGGAGTGGTGGAGCTAGGGTAATGATCGGCTTAGCCACCTGGAGCTGGAGACTGGCATGCCCTCTGGCCACCACTCGGCAGCTAAGAGCACGGCAGAGGCCATAGCTGCTCTCTGTGCCATGCAGTGGCACACTCTGCCCCCATCTGCCCTGACTTGGGAGACCGGAAGTTAGAGGGAAGATGGGGTCCAAAGCCCTCACCCCTCACTGGAGGCTTGGGTGCCTTGGAGATGGATGTAGTGGTTAACCCACAAAAATAGGACGTCTGTCTGGGAATCACAGGGGTGGAAGCCATGCAGGGTCTATTTCCTTCCCTTCACATGGCATTTATTGAGCCACCTAGGGCATGTAGTGGCTCTGTGCTTCATGGTGAGTTTTTATGTTGAGCCTGCATGGTGTGAATGGTGGTGAGTGTGTGTGTGTGGTGGACAGAAGAAATATCCTTGGAAAATACAACATCTTCTTTGCTTTCCTGTTTCTACATCACTGGGCTAAGCTTGAGGAAGGGCCCACTGTGGAAGACACAAATCCCCTTGGAAGGCAGGGGTGAGACAAGGACCAGGCCTCTGGCAGGGACTGCAAATAACGCAGGGTCTCGTGCGCTCAAGGTGCGTTTCATGTTTGGTGAATGAATGAGTCAGACATAAGCAGGAAAACCACAGTGTCCTCTTGTGTTTTGTTCTGTCATTTGTCAAACAGGCCCCCAGTGGGCATCTTTGTCAGGCCTGCGCGGGGCACTGTGGCAGATGAGAAAGACAAAGTGCCTGCCCGCTCTAGGAGCTCACTGCCTGCTGGCCAAGACAGCTGGACGCAAGCAGTGTCTGAGCATGGCTAAGAGGCCTAAGGACTTTGGAAACACAGTGAGAAGTCAGTATGCTCTGAGGGAGTGGGGGTGTCGGAAGGTTTTGCAGAGGAGGTCTTTTGAGCTGGGGAAGGTCTTTTGAGCTGGGTTGAAGGATGTACATGAATGTTCAAGAAGGATCTGGGAAGGGTACATTCCTACTGGGGGGTGCAGGGTGAAGGGACAGTGGGCTATCAGGCCTTGAAGGATGGTCAATAATGGGGGATTTTGGCAAGGGTAAACAGCCTCTGAAGATGCAAGGAGATTGAGGGAGGCAGGGAAATTGAGTCTAGAAAATTTGGTAGGGTTAGGATGATCTGTGCAGCGCCTCACTGCTGTGCTGTGGGGTTTGGGTTTTATTCCCCCAATGAAGGGGAAACCATAACATATTTTTGACATGTAAGAGGTGGTTGACTTGGATGATCTCTCTGGCGGTGAAGTGGAGACAGGGTAGGAGGTAGCTGGGCTGGAGCCAGAGCCCAGCTAATCCCATGCATGCATCCGTCCATCCATTCATGCAGTGTGAGCTTCCCCGGCTGCCGTAACAAAGTAACAAAGTACGCCGTAACTGCGGCGTAGAGCAACAGAAATGGATTCTTACGGTGCTGGAGGCTGGAAGCTCAAGATCAAGGTGGCAGTGGGGCCATGCTCCCTCTGAAGGCGCTAGGAAGGTTCTGTTCCAGGCTTCCCTCCAAGCTTCTGGTAGCTCCTTGGCTTGTGGCTGCTGAACTCTGATCTTCACGTGGCGTGCTTCCTGTGTGTGGATCTGTGTCCCAGGTTCCTCTTTCTATAAGGACACCAGTTAGATTGGTTGGGGGCCACCCTACTCCAGTATGACCTCATCTCAGCTCATTACAGCTGCAATGACCCTATTTCCAAATAAAATCACATTCTGAGGTACCAAGGATTCGGAATTCAGCATAGGAATTTGTGGAAGGGGGACACCGTTCAACCTGTAATACTCTATACATTTCTGGAGGATGGCTGTGTGCCAGGCACTGAGGAGCCAGCACTGATAGGCAAAGTCCCTGCCCTCATGGAATTGACATTCCAGTGGAGGGAGCCAGGCAGCATGCAGGTAAGCAGGTGAGCCTGTCAGATCGTGCCCTGAAGAGATAAAGGTGAGAGGGAAGCGGATGGGAATGGGAAGGTCTCTCTGAGGAGGTGGCGCCACCTGCATCTTGGGAAAGGCAGAGGAAGAATCCGGGTCGAAGGAGCAGCTGTGCAAAGGCCCTGAGGTGAGAATGAGTGTGTCTTGTGAAGGAACAGAGACAGCCACATGGGGTCAGACCTGGGAGGTCATTGTATAAAAGGTTGAGTCTTGGCCTCAGTGAGGGAGGACACTGGGGGGCATGGAGGAAGGGTGTGCCCTTGCTGGCTAAGCAGCTTGTGGAGAATGGTCTGGGCTGGGGGCAGGAGTGGAAGCCAGGAGGTCATTGGGCAGATTTCAGTGCAGCCTCCCTGCGGGGAGATGATGGCAGCTTGGGCCAACAGGGAGGTCGGGGAGAGAGGAGCAGAGGAGCGCTTCCGGGTCTGGGTGTGAGCTCTGCTTGGATGGAGGAGCGTTCTGGGGAGCTGGAGAAGCCTGTGGTGGGGGTGGAGGGGGTGAGGTGGGCAGGAGAGCAGTCAGACTTCCGAGCGGCGGGTGGCCGTGGAGTCAGCTCTAGGGACAGGAAGATCTGAGGGTCTGTTGGGAGGACGCTGTACGTGTCCAGGCATGTTATAAGAGGGAAGGCCAGGGCCCAGGTTAGGGTCTCTGCAAAGCCAGCCAATAACTGACCCAGGGGGTGAAGCCTCCGGGCAGGGTCTTCTCACTTTTCTTAGCGGAGCAGCAGAGAGGGGACATGTAGCAGACTAAGCAATGGTCCCAGTGATGTCCACGTCCTAATCCCCACAACCTGTGACTATGTTACCATGGCGAGAGGCACTTGGCAGATGGGATTCAGTGAAGGATCCTGAGTTATCCAGGTAGACACAGTGAGGTAATCACAGGGTCCTTATGAGAGCGAGGCAGAGTGATGTGGGTGGGGGTGGGGGCACAGCGGGTGTGTGAGCCGGGAAACCCGGGAGCCTCTAGAAACAGAAGACGAGAAAACAGATGTTCCTCTAGAGCCCGTGGAAGGAGCGCGGCCCTGTCATTTGTCATCTTGCTTGAGGCCAGCAGCACTCCTTTGGGTCTTGTGGCCTCCAGCACTGTCAGATTGTAGATGTGTGTTATTTCAAGACACTGTTTGTGCTCATTTGTTACAGCAGTCACAGGAAACTCACACAGGGCACTCAGCCACCCTACGTCCGTGGCTTCCAAACATTTATCATCGCTCACCTCATCAATACAACACCTCTGAGGCCGGGCGCTCATGCCTGTAATCCCAGCATTTTGAAAGGCCAAGGTCGGGGGATCGCTTGAGCCCAGGAGTTTGAGACCAGCCTGGGCAACACAGTGAGATCCCATCTCAAAAACAAAAGCAAAAAAACACTGAGCACTGCATGCATACGTATGTCACATATCCTACCCCTGAGAACACATGTAAAGGGGCATTTCCTTCCCACCCCGGGAGCAGTCCACAGTGCTGGGCCCATGGCTGCGGGCTGCTTCAGGAGCCCTTGGGTTATACGGGCAGGCTGCAGGTCTATACAGAGGCTTGGGAGGCTATCTGACTTAATTTAATTAGCAAAACCAGAGGAACATGGGGACTTGTACTTTCCCTCAATTTGGAGGTGAGGCTCGGTACGAGGATGAGGGAGGGGGCATCGGGGCAGGCTCTCCCGCATTTTATATGCCAGCTCTTTAATCTCAGCCAGTGCTCCAGGGATGCAGGAGGAAGGACCAGCGGACAGATGTAGTGCCGGCTCCCAGTAGAGACTCAAAGCCAGTCTGAACACCAAGCCCACGTCCTAGCGCTTTCTGCTAGTTCCCAGGGTTACTGGAGAAAAGCAGTGATTAAAGATCATCCTTTTCTCACTTTGAAATGTGTTCCTCCACACAAGCTGCTAAATCTGTTTCCAAGCCACTGTGCTATCTGACTTAATTAATTAGCATCTATTTGCAAACCAGCAATTAAAGGGCTAAAGTCCTTTTAGGTGGCCTAATTAGGTCTGACAGGACATTGTCAGATGTGGCCTGTCCTTTCTCCATAACATCCTAGAAATGTTCAGCCATGGTTTATAAAGCAAATACGAATCAGAGTCAGCCAGGGCAAGCATCATGCCTGATTTATGGGCTAGTAAATTGAGGGTGTGCTTGCGGTTCTCCCGGGAGCTTGAGTCCCTAGTCTTGCCAGGGGTGTGGCCAGGGCCCTGCTAAGGGGGCATGGCAGGGGACCAACTTAGGCGGGCTTGGGTCATTCTGGAGGTGTCAGCTGGAGACTTGAAGGGCCAAAGTGAGAATCCACTTGTCACCAGGTCCCCCAGTAAGCACATCTGGGACCACTGGGGTGCTGGAGCTAGCTTAAAGTTCTATCACCTGCAGATGGGGTAGCCCACCTGCAAGACATTCCTAAGCAGGGGCAGCTTTACATAGTGTGGAGTAAAGGAAAACAAAACCTCCAGAATATCTATAGACTAACATTATGCAAACTTCAAATGCACGCACACTTACAAGTCTGTATTTTTTAAAGGACAGATATATTTCATTTATATGAGGTACCTAGAATAGTCACATTCATTAGGGACAGAAAAGTAGAAAGGTGGTCGCCAGAGACTGGGGGCAAGCAGATGGGGAGTTAGTATTTAATGAGCAGAGATTCATCATAAGGGCATGCATGAGGAAAATGGGTACGGGAGTTTCAGTTTGGGAAGATTAGAAGTTCTGGGGATGACGGTGGTGATCGTTGCTCTGTTGTGTGAAGGTACTTAATGCCACTGAACTGTGTACTTAAAAATGGTTAAAATAATAAGTTTTAGGTTATGTATGTTTTACCATAATAATAAATATATCTAGAAAGACATGCTGTAGAGGCATGGAGGATGGAGGAATGGAAATAGGGATCAGGGATGAAGGGGACAATGAAAAAAGACCCTCCTGAGACTGGTGCCCACAGTGTGTCCTGAGGGTGTGTGAACTCAGCTCTTAGCAACTGGGAGGGCTTCGACCTGCTATGTGGTATTTTTTTTATTTTTTTTTCAGATGAAGTCTCCCTTTGTCACCCAGGCTGCAGTGCAGTGGCGTGGTCACGGCTCACTTCAACCTCTGCCTCTCGGGTTCAAGTGATTCTCCTGCCTCAGTTCCCGAATAGCTGAGACTACAGTCACCCACAACCACGCCTGGCTCATTTTTGTATTTTTAGTAGAGACAAGGTTTTGCTATGTTGGCCAGGCTGGTCTTGAACTCCTGACCTCAGGTGATCTGCCTGCCTTGGCCTCCCAAAGTGCTGGGATTACAGATATGAGCCACCGCGCCCGGTCCTATGCAGTATTTTTCCTTAACTTGGCTCTTTTAAAGAGCTTAAGTAGATTTGTCAAAAATGCAAAGTTTATATTAATAGAGCAAATGGAAACCTAACTCGGCTTTCCTGGTATAGGTGCCACCCCCGTTCCCAATCCACCTTTAAATATTCTTCATTTTAACTGCTGATGGCAGTTTTCTGCATTGAAGTGCTTCTCTCTGCATGCTGAAGACTAATTCCTTAAATCCTCTCCACCCCACTCCTCACACACCGCGGAGTAAACGCAGCTAATTTTGTCCTCCTTTCACCATTTTGGTTTTGGTTTTGGGCAGTCTAAGCACAAGCACTATGAAATATAGTTGTTCTGCGTTTTGATCTATGATTTAAAAAGACCCAAGCCATCATTTGAAGTCAGCAGTCTGTGAAAACAACAAGACTTTTATACAGTATAGACGCATTGTTAGGTAAATAATGGGACTTTGGAATGAAGCGAGAGGGTGCGTGAGCGGGAACGGCAGGTGCAGAGCGGGAGCCCTTGTTTTTCAGTGTTACCTGTTTGTCCTCTTACCACCCACGCAGGACAGCAGAGGTAGAGCTTTCGCTCTGAAGCATGTGGAATCCTATGCATATTTGCTGTATCGGCATGCAGTATGAGTGCCAAATTAATTGTACAGCTAGCAACTGTTATTATGCTAGTAATGTCAATCTTTCACGATTTAGAATAGACCAAAACATGTTAACTTTTTATAAATTTGCCTTTGAAGTCAATAAATCTGGCTTGGTTTAAGTTAAAAGAAAAAACACAAATGAAAATGGAAGGATTTTAAGCTCCGAGTCAGAGGCCTGCCCACTCTTGAGAGACTAGCAAAGTACAAAGGAGTTCAAGGTTATGCTAGAGACCCTCTTTCTCCTTGACGCGATTAGAAGGCTTGAAGGAGGTAGGAAAGCAAGTCATTTTCCTTGCAGATGTCAGTGATGTATTTCAGCGCCATGTCTGGATGTTGCCTGTAAATTGTCTCTTGTTCCACCTGTGATGAGCATCTCTCAGGGTAGAAAATGCTGTTGTGGACACTGAGCCCCCAAGGTCAGGAGTAGGATGAAGAACTTTGCTGGGGGAGGTCTCAGGGGCAGGAGGTCGGGACCTGGCCTGTTGGGAAGGTGGCCCTAGGCTGCCCTGTGTGGAATGTTCCTTTGTGTTTAGCAGCCTTGGTCTTTCAAGACCTCCTGGACTCTGTGCTCTGCCTGCCTAGCAGTTTGGCATGGTAGAATTTCTATGGGCTTCAGAGTCAGTTAGATCTGCCTAAAATTACTTCTCAGCACAGGGCACCTGACCTTGTCAGTAGAATGGGTATAATGATGCCTATCTCAGGAGGTGGTTGTGAGGATTGAGATAATGGGGACATGTCAGCCTCTCTCCCCAAGCCTGGAACATAGTATGTGCACAATAATGGCACCCGTTATCACTCCAAGCCTCTTGGGCTTAGGGTAGCAGCAGATCACCCTATCATCTTCCATGTGTTGACTTTCAGCCTCACGCTTGCAGGATGGCTGCTGAGACGCTGCATCTGCATTAACGGCAGGAAGGGGAAGAACACTCCATCTATGTTCCTTTTATCCAAAACCAAAAGCTTCCCCAGAAATCCCCAGTGGATTTTTGGTCTAGCTGGCCAACCCCAGCTACCTGGCTGCCCATAGCTGCAAGGGAGGCTAGGAAAATAGGAAAGAGGTAGGACTGTTGTGACTTACCCAGGCATTTTTGATCGTGTTGTGGGATTCCATTAGCGGGGAGGAAACGGGCCATGGCTGATAGGACAACAGCCCTCGGCACCTGCCCCCTTGTGGTTGTCTCTTCCTGATGGTTTTCCTGTTGCGTTGCCAGCCTATGCTATGATGTCAGGCCAGAAGGGAGGAAGGAGCCTGGGGCTGGATTAATTTTACAAAGAAGGGTGGGTAGAGAATGGAAACTTCTAGAAGCAAAATCCAGAATCCCTTCTCCCCACCCACCAAGTGTTTGCATGCTGTTTACTCTTTAGAAAACATTCTTTATCCTGTTCTTTAAAACAATAAACTCATCCTCTATTTTTAAGCTTTCTTCTGGGAAGTTTCCCTGAATCCCCCTTGCCTGGGGGAGATTGTGTTTGGTGCCACCAGAAAGGGAGAAAAGGAATAAAGTGTAAATTCAAGGGAGAGCCCGAGCCTGACTCAGACGAGGTGGGGAGAGCAGGGAGGCTTCATGGAGGAGGTAGCTTATCCCCTTCTCTGTGCCAGGCCCCGGGGGGAATGGAAGATGGCAGACAGTATGACAAGCTGTCATCCAGGACCCCTAAAAACACCCTGCCCAGTCCCAGCTTCTCCCCTGACCTGATACTGGACACAGGCTCAGGGCCAGATGGAAGTTTGCAGTCTGTCCCATGTGGAGACAGGGGCAACGGAAGTCATTTAAGCCTCTGTCTAATCTCATGGGCCACTTTCTGCTTCTGTGTGCTGAGTTTTGGAAAAAGCTAATCATCAAAAACCCAGAGATATTTCTCCAGGTGGAGAAAGGGGTTTGTAGTATCAGAGGGCTCCTCTCTGAGAAGGATGGTAGTGGGTTGAGGTCATTAACTGGTCGGTGATGAGGCTGAGAGGCTGCCAGGAAAGGCCACTGTGGCCAGAGGTGTGACACGAAAAAGGCCAGTTACAACTAAATGTAAAAAATGATGGTGATAAATGGATGGAAAACTGGATTTCTGTTTACAAAAATCCCAATGAACAGTGACCATCCACAGAGCTCTACCACATAAAAATGGTCTCTCCGGGTTGTGTGCAGGAGCCAGCCTCACTTCTTTTAAGCTGCAAACTAAAGTGGCTTTAACACCATTTTTCTCACAGTATGTTTATGCTGCAATCAAAGCAGCTCTGGGCGGGTTGGAGGCAGAGAGGCATCTCCTGCCTGTTTGAACCCTGCTGACAAGATAGCACATTGTGAAGACAGGGCCCACGGGGAGCTGGCTGCTAGAACGAGGTGTCTCCTGAAGTTTCCTTCACCCTGAAGCTTCCTTCTGCAGTTGCCTCCTCCCTGCCCTCTGATTTCTTCCTGGGCCTGGAGAGACCCGGTCTGTAGGAGACTTGCCTTTCTGGGTTGAAATTAACCTAGACCCAGAGCTGGGCTGCAGTATGAACTTTCGCCGGTAGGTGGTGCATGAAGATGCCCTCCCGCCCTGTGCTCCGTGAACTCAGATCGCTGACACCTTCCCTGGCGTTTCCATGTACCAGTGCCACACAGTTGCAGCCTCTTCTGGTGAACTTATCATCCCCTATCTTTATGGTTTTTCCCTGTAGACGGTGAGCCTTGTGGGTGGGAGGAGCCAGATGTTCTTCCTTCATTTTTCCACCATGCGACACAGTGCTTGGCATAGGCTGGATGTTCAGGAACCGTGGGATGAATGAAAGAATGAATGAGAGAGGAGGGACGAAGGGAGACAAAGGGCCTTACCCTCCAGCATGAAGGTTCATTAAGTTTGAGGTACACATTCTGTGAAATGAATCAGGTTTCAAGTAACAAGGTGAGTTTCCTCATAACCAGGGCTTCCTTTTCACAATGGCCCCAACCCTATCCTGGAAACTAGCCCTGTCCTGGAAACGCAGTGATCCCAGGAGGCGTCTGGGGTGCTGGTAACATACTCCCAGCATGGGAAGGTGGGAAGGTCTCATTCACTGTCTCTGTAACCTGCAGTTCAGAGGCCAGCAGCTCGCAGAGTTCCTTTGGTTGCTTTCGAAATTGTCACAGCGTTTCTTCCTTCCCTGTCTTTCAGAGTGAAACATCTTTCAACCTAATATCAGAAAAATGTGACATTCTATCCATTCTTCGGGACCATCCTGAAAACAGGATTTACCGGAGGAAAATCCAGGTGAGGCAGAGGTCAGGGAGAAGAGCATCCTAAACTAAACAGGTTGAGGTTGGGAGCGTAAAGGCAATGCCTCTTGAAGGCCGGGTTCCTGGGTGAATGCAAGGACTCCTAGGATCTTTCGATGTTGGACATTTGCCTTAGCAAAAAAGGATTTTTCGTTTAAAAGTTTAGTACTATCCTAATGTTTTATTTATTCACTGAGACTTCATTACAACTCTGTGAAGTAAGTACTTTTATTCCCCCATTTTACAGCTGAGGAAACTGAGGCACAGAAATTAAGTGGTGGCCATGTAGCTCATGAGTGGCCAAGCTGGGATTTAAACCAGGCAGCTGAGTCTTATAAGCCGCATTCATAACTGCTGTGCTGGAAGGCCTCTTGGAGGGAAAGTTCACTCCAGTGGGGCTAAAGGGATTTGTGGGCGGTCTGCAGGGATTGCTCATGGAGCACTCACTCATGGGTGGCAGGAGGAGCTGGGTGCCTGCTCCATCCCTCTGCCATCAGGCCCTGGCTGCTCTCTGCACTCTGCAGACCTCCTCTTGCTGTAGGACAGGCTTGCTCTGGCACTGGCCCCACAGCCCCTTTCCTTCGAGTTCCTCTCAGACACGCAGCACCATGGCTGGGCCCCATTGCTTATCCTCAGAGACTGATGGGTCCAGCTTGGGTCAGGTGTCCATCAGCAGCCAGGGGTAGTGGTATGGGCATCATGTGGTCGGGGCGCTGCTTCAGGGGCACCTCCAGGGCAGGATCTGGGCTCTGCAGCCTGCTGACTCTCGTGTACCGCAGAGCCCTCCTGGAAGATGAGCCAGGGGCTCCGGAGAGTGCCTGCCTGCCCGCTGTCAGCTGCCCTCAGGTGGGCCCAAGTCAGCTCTGAGCCTTCTCATGGCTATGGGGGGAACAGGAACTCCCAGACCCCTTGAAAATCATCCTCTGCTGTCAAAACGCTGCTTATAGTCCCGTGAGGCAGGAAAGGGTATTCCAGGCTAGTTCACAGGGACACCTACTTATTGCTAGAGGCAGAGCTGAAGCCCACCCTTCCTGCCCCTGCTCACACCCTTCCCTTCCTGCTCCCACCCCCACTTCTGCCAGCTCCCGATCCTCAGTGCTGCTCCCCCAGGAAGTCTTCCCCAACTTTCAAAATCCAGTGCAGTGACAGTGCCCGGTGGCGCCCAGCCAGGCACTCCTTCTGTCCTCACACTGCCACTGTCTAATCACCCATCTTCTTTCCGGGGCTGTAGGCTGCCTGGAGTCAGGGACAGATACACAGGACAATGTGGTGTATCTTTATTTCAGGGGGATGAACAAGGGTGGGAGGCTGATGGGACAGCAGCCTGAAGGGAGGGAGCAGGCATTTCCCGGGAGAGATGGGGGCACGTGGCCAGTCCCAGTGCCGAAACCACACAGAGTCGTTGCTGCTGCAAATGCCCACGTTTCTTTCTGTCCCCTCAGGAACTCAGCAAAAGGTTCACCGCCATCCGCAAGACCAAAGGGGATGGGAACTGCTTCTACAGGGCCCTGGGCTATTCCTACCTGGAGTCCCTGCTGGGGAAGAGCAGGGAGATCTTCAAGTGAGTGCCGGGGCCTCCTGGGCTCTGAGGCTGTGTTCCCTGTGCTGGGTTAGCCCCAAGTCTCTTGGACGTTCCCAGAGACTGGGAAGGGCTGCCTGGCAGAGGCGTTTGACGTTGGGGGCGCCCAGCTGTGGTGGAGGTGGGGGCAGTCAAGGGCAGAGGATGGAATCCGTGACCTTCCAGGCACTTTCTAGCCTTCTGTTTCAGCCACTGGCCTGGGTCAGTCCAGGTGAGTTACACAGAGCAGGTACTTTGTGACCCACTCTGAAAAGAAGAGAGAACATACACAAAAGAACCTTTGCCCCAGTGTTCTGCATAATTCCCGCTGACCTTGGTTAGGAGTGTGTGTGTCACCCAGGCATTCAGCTGGCCGGGCCTGGCCCTGAGGTTCATGCTGGCGAAGGTCTGTGTCCAGAGCCGCCCCTATGATCTCGGCTAGTTTAGGGCTTCTCATACCTGAATGTCCCTGATTCTCTAGTCCATAGCAAGAAAAAACAAAAAACAGAGGTGAACAAGGCCTGAGACCTGGCTAGGACCTGAATGCCTGCTCAGTGGGAGCGGGCAGAGCTGGGACTGCTTTCCTCAGCGGCTCCCAGCAGACACTGATGCTGCCGGGCCTCAGACCGCGCTTTGAGGAGCAAGGAGCTAAGGAGCCCACCCAGCTCTTAACCTTTGGGGGTCTCACAGCCCTTAGAGGCTTTGGTGAGGGCCACAGGCTCTCTTCGTCTGAGACCCGCACCCACATGCACTCTGGAAACAGTACAGGGGGCAGTGGGTCCCAGAGCACTTCTTTGGCTAAGGCAGGTTTCTCAACAGGAGCACGACTGACGTTCTGGGCTAGATCATGCTCATCGTGGGGGCGGTCCTACGCATTGCAGCCATCCTTGGCCCCCACCCATGAGATCCCGGTAGTAATGCCCTCCCCAAGTCATGACAGTCCAGACTGTCTCCAGCCACTGCCAAGAATCTCCTTTTAGGGGAAATAGTCAACCTTATGAGGTTGAGAACTACTAGGTTAAGGCATCATCTCTTGTTCAAAATATGCATGATCTCAAAGAGGGCAGAAGCTGACCCATCTGTTCCTTGACTGAACCGTGCAGGTTGTTTCCCAGCGACAGACTGGCAGAGCCCCTTTTGATGGACAGTCAGCTATTTCAAACCATTCCCCTCCCCAGCTTTCTCACAGCCCTGTGGGAACCAACACAGCACAGTGCAGGGATTATGACCTCACCTTTTTTTTTTTCCCCCATCACCCGCGTCCCCTGGAATTGTGCCATGCAGCAGCCCGGGGCTCTGAGGTCAGACCTCACTCTCTCACTTACTTGCTGTGCGACCTTGGGCAAGTGACTTGACTTCTCTGACCTTCAGTTTTCATGCCTGTGGAAGGTGGACATGATAACCCACTTCAAGGTGCTGTTGTGAGGACTCAGTGGGTGATGCTGGCCAAGCCCGGCCCCTGCATCTCTCTCTGCGCCAGCCCACGTGCTCTGTTCACCTTCACTCCGTCCTGTCTCCCCGCTCCAGTCAGCACACGCAGGGTGCCACGCTCAGACCCTGCTCTAGGCTGTGGGGATCCTGCAGTGAACAAGAGAGACGAAAATCCCCACTTCGTGGGGCTTGTGTCCTAATGGGAGAAGATGGACGGTACATGAGTGTCATGTTTGAGGTGTCAGATGGTGATAAACATTATGGGAAAAATCAGGCAGGAAAGAGGCCGAGAGTGCAAGATCTGGGGTTGGCGGCTTCAAGTAGGGTTGGAGAGGTAAGGGCAGCAGGGTACACAGGGCCTCAGGCCTTTCTAAAGACCTTGGCTTTCAGCCTGAAGGACATGGGAGCCACCGAGGGATTGCACAGCACCGGGGACCGGCCCTGCTGGCTGCTCAGAGGCTGGGACACAGCCAGGGAGATGTGGCCGGGGAGAGATCCAGAGGGGAGATGGCTGTGGTGTGAGCAGGTGGATGCAGTGGGCATAGCAAGAAGTGGCCAGGTCTAGATACCTGTGGAGGTGGCGAAGACAGGATTTGTGCCCGACTCGCATGTTGGACATGGCAGAGTCAAGGATGACTCCCAGGAGTTTGGCCTGAGAGTTAGCAGGATGGAGAAGTTGTTTGCTGCAAGGGAGGGCAGAGGAGGATCAGGAGCTGTGTTTTGGCGATGCTAAGTCTGAAATGTCTGGGAGCCATGGAGTGGGGGTGCCCGGTGGACAGTGGATGTCCGAGGCTGGCACTCAGTGGGCAGGCCGGGGCACACAGGTGATAAGTCAAACCACAAGGCTCCACGAGACCATTGGCATTTTTTCTTTTTAATGTTTTTAAAAACATTTTCTCTCTCTTTCTTTTTTCTTAAGAGATGGGTCTTGCTATGTTGCCTAGGCTGGCCTCAAACTCAGGCCCTGGCGGTCCTCCCTCCTCAGCCTGCATCTTCTTACACAAAAACCGAGACCATGTCACTCCCAGGCCTGAAATATGCCCCTGGCCTCTAGGAGCAGTGGAAGCTGCTGACACCAAGGCCCTCCACACCAGGCCCCTGCCCCTCCTGCCCTGTTGCCTGCCCACCCTGAGTTCCAGGCACAAGGACCCACTTATCTTACACACACTAGAGCTTGCAGATGCCTGACATGCTGCCTGACGCTGCTCTGGGCCCAGGCAGCCCTGCTTCTGACCCGGCTGTGGATTCCTCGGCCCCAGGCAGGTCGCTTCACTCCTCTGCAGCTCCTTTCCCTGGTTGAACGGTGGCTATAGCCCTGTCCTGGGCATTAAGTGATTGACTCGTGAGTACTTGCAACACTGACCGATGTGTTCCGTGCTAGCACTTACCGTCGGCGTCATGCGTCCTCCACAACCTGCCGTCTCCCTGTGTGCAGTGAGCCCAGAGCCACCCAGGCAGACACCCGTTCTCTGCTCAGTGCTGCTGCAGGGCTGGGGCGAGCGTGTTGCAGCAGTAGGCTTGTTGCTGCAGCCCTGGAGCTTGCATCCTTGCTCCAGAAGTATGCAAAGTACTTCTGTGTGCCAGAGGCTTGGAGAACGCGCTCTTCCTTTGAGGGGAGCCACTGTTATTACCCAGTCTTACAGATGAGCCAACGGAGCCTCGTAGAGGTCAAATGACTTGACAGAGGTCCCACACAGGCTTGTGTGCAGCCCCGGCCTGCCTGAACTTGCCCTCTGAGCCCCAGTGCCGTCCTTCCCTCATCCCTGCCTTGCCTCCCGGGGGTGCATGTCCTGGCCTTGGGGGCTTGCCCCCTTCTGACAGAGCCTGCGTGCTGCTTATCGCTGCGTTCCCAGTGCCTAGCACAGAGGGGCCTGCAAGTCACTGGCGAGGGATGAATGTGGAATGAGGCAGATGCTCGGGGGTGGGAATGGGGACAGGATGGCTGGGAGCAGAGCAGTGCACTTCATGGCCATGCAGGGACAGAGTGACCAGAAAAGGGTGTGGGCCCTTGGAGCAACCTGGTGGACTGCAGCTGGCTGCTTCCTGGAGCTGCTTCCAGTGCCCTGGCTATGGGCCACCTAGGCTGCTGATAAAGACAGAACAGGGGGTGATGATGAGGGTGGATCCTGAGCGAGAGGCATCAGCCAGCACTGACCTTCAGATCCTTGCCCTGGCCTGGAGGGGAAACCTAGGCAGGCCCCGCCACAGTGGAGGCCTTGTCCTCTCGGGCAGCCCTCTGTTCACCCTCAGCACCCCCATAGTCGAGGCGTCATCGCCATCCACATTTGCACCAAAGGGGAGCCTATAGCCAGAAGCCACAGGGGGACTTGACAGGGCTGGAGGGGACTGCGGCTAGAAGCCAGCACAGGCTCCTTCCCTCCAGTTCAGGCACCTCAGCCTGCAATAGGACAATTTAGTCCCGGCCCAGGCAGGACTCAGATGTGCCGGGACCAGCCAGGGGCAGGCGGCCTCTAGGCAAAAACACTCCTTCTGAATTAGGAGATCTGCTTCCTGTCCACACACACTACCTTCTCCTCCTGCTCACCTTCCCCATCCTCCTATAAGGCACCAGGCCTTCTAGGAGCACAGCAGCTTCTGAGGTGGCCCAGGTCTCTGTATTCCCTTGTGAAACCTTCTGCCTCCTGGGTCCTGTCAGAGCCTGGTCCCTCTGCCCAGGGAATGGGTGCAGGGCTGGAGAACTAGGTGTGGCCTTAGTGTTCTGTGTCTGCTAGCCAGTCACCCAGGGCCACTCACCTGGTCTTTGTGGGAGACAGCCCTTCCTCCATACCTCATTGCTGCCACTAAACTCGGAGTGTCCTGAAGCCAGGGCCAGGCCTGGGTTTCTTGCTGTGCCCCCCGAGGGCACCAGGACAGGTCCCAGAAAGGAGCTGTGCCATGGGAGGGGGGTGCCTGCAGTGTGTGCAGAGAGGAACCACCCAGCATGCACAGAGCAAGGGCCTGTGGAGCAGGTCCCCAAGGGGGACTCGGTGCTGGCAGATGCTTGACAGCCAGCTCTGGGCGTGCGGGAGGCCTGGTATGTGTCGTCAGCCGATTGCTGTGGTGTCAGTATTCAATATGTCATGACTGAGTCAAGCTGCCCTCATGAGGTCACTGAGTAGGAAGCTGGAGAAGATGCAGAAACACACACGCCCTAGTCCATATTGTCTTTCCACCATGCACACATAACGCACCTTAGTCGCCAGGGTGATGTTCACGGGGCCTGGCTGTGTGTCGGGGGTGGGGTGGGAAGTTCTGCAGTTGTGAGATGAGGTTGGTGGGTGCAGTGGGTTGAGAGGGGGACACACAGTTGCCAATCACAGCACACACGCTGTTTCCCTGTAAGCACCCAGTCTAACTCCCTGCAGGTTCAAAGAACGTGTACTGCAGACTCCAAATGACCTTCTGGCTGCTGGCTTTGAGGAGCACAAGTTCAGAAACTTCTTTAATGCTGTGAGTTCACCTGGTCCCTCCTTCCACATGTGGCAGAGCAGACAGGAACGGGCACTGGCTGGAGCCCCCGAACAACCCACAGCTCTGCTTCTCCTGGCTGGGGAAGGACAGAGGGCTGCTTCCTGCTTGTGGGGGAGGGTGTTGGCACAGGGAGCCCAAGGCCCTGCCCTCCCTCTGGGAGAAGGCATGTCCTTCACCCTGTTCCATCTCCACCCCGTGCCTTCCCATCCAGTTAGTGAAGGGGCGGGGATTGAGGACTCCCAGATCCTTGCCCAGTGTGCACATGAGAATCCAAACCCAGGTAGTGATGCGGGGGAGACCCAACTGCTGCTCCCTAGACATGCCTCTGGGCTACCAAGTCTAGCTAACCCTGGATTACTTAGCTTAGGCAGAATCTCAGACTGATTTTCGACCTCAACCTGAGAATCTGCAAATGAAAATGCTCGTGAGTGCTTCGCGGGGAGGGAGGATGCGGAGGGAGAGCACGGATGGAGGGCCAGGGCTTGCTTGGGCCTCCCTGGCTGAGGGCCGCGTGGACGTAGTTTTACAGCGTGGTGGAACTGGTAGAGAAGGACGGCTCGGTGTCCAGCCTGCTGAAGGTGTTCAACGACCAGAGTGCCTCGGACCGCATCGTGCAGTTCCTGCGCCTGCTCACGTCGGCCTTCATCAAGAACCGATCAGACTTCTTCCGGCACTTCATTGATGAGGAGATGGACATCAAAGACTTCTGCGCTCATGTAGGTGCTCGGGGTCTCAGCCCCAACCCTGCGCTCTGCTCCTGGCCCTCTCCTGCAGACTTCAGCACCCCATCCCTTGCCAGGGGACCCGGCACTTCCCCTCCCTGGAGATTTCCCATCTGAAAAATAAGAGATTTGGATTGGCCTGTTTACAAAACCCCAGTCACAGTCTAAGAGTCACATTTGCTAGATGTGTTTATGATGCATGCTATTTTAAAATTGGGCCGTTTTCATATGAATGTTTGGATTTCTGTTGGAAAGTCAGATGCTCTAGCTCCCAGGCCCTTGCTCTTGCAGGGCAGCGCCAGCAGGCACCAAGCAGTATACCCTGCTTGCCATAGCCTCTGCCTCCTCCGTCGTCTCTGCAGCACCCGGACTCGCTCACTCACTCACCAGCCTGGCCTCTGTAAAGACTTAAGCTTTAAAGTCACCCCTCTATAACAGGGTGCCTTTTATCTCTAAGATTCTTTGATGCTCAACCTGAAAAATTTCTGCCCCACCTTTCCAGATCCCTCTAAAGTAGTGGCCTGCTCTCAGGTCTAACTACAAGGTCTAGAATTGAAAAGATCTAGGTTTGCTTCTTGCAATTGTGGCGATTTCTAGCTGTGCTGCCTCTCGGTGAGGTTGTTTCCTGTGTGACATGAGACTATCCATACCCAACTCATGGGATGCTCTGAGGATGACATCCCAGCAGAGGCTGTGACCATGACCCTGAGACCCAGAGTTGAACTCACTTGTCCTCTGCCAGGCCTCCCTCCTAAGCTGGCTCGTGTTTTCATTTTGGCCCCTGCAGGAAGTGGAGCCCATGGCCACGGAGTGTGACCACATCCAGATCACAGCGCTGTCCCAGGCCCTGAGCATCGCCCTGCAGGTGGAGTACGTGGACGAGATGGATACCGCCCTGAACCACCACGTGTTCCCTGAGGGCGCCACCCCTTCAGTCTACCTGCTCTATAAAACATCCCACTACAACATCCTTTACGCAGCTGATAAACACTGATTAATTTTAGGCCATGCAGTGGAACCTGTCACCTAATGGGACTGCATTCTGAATGGAACATTCTGACTTTTCCATTTTTTAAGTGATTTAGACTGTAGCAAGACAATGTGCAGCCTTTTGGGCAAAGCCCCTGTGAATGAGGCCTACCCATGATGGACTGTGGTAATTTGGCATTTTTAGTATTTATTTTGATGGAAGATCAAATGCTTTCTAACTGGGCCCTTGGCTATGCACCCCAGTTCCCTGTGAGGCCTGGGTGAGTCACCTGCCCTCTCTGGACTTGTTTCTTCAACTGGAAGAGGTTCCTACCTATGTAGACATTCCATTGTAGAAAAATGGGGCCTCTGGTTTCTCTTTACCAGGGGCAGTGCCTCTCTGCAGCAGAGGATAAGCTCAAGGTTAGCTGTCTTAACTCAAGTGACTTACCAGGCCTGCAGAGTCCAGTCCAGTCACTTGTTGGCTCTGGCACATGGCCTGGTGAGGTCAACTTGAATGTGAGGGCTGCGATTTCGCTTCAAACATTCATGATGGATGTGTTTTCCTATCCCTAACTTAAGGAGAAAAAAAGATCTTTTTTTGCCAAAGTCCAGAAAGGGATCTTTAGCCTTCAGCAGGAGCTCAAATTGTTGGGGCCCCTCTACCTCTCTCAGGGCCAGAACTGCCTGACTTTTGGTGGACGAGCCCTTCAGGGTTCTGCTGTCAGCCCCACCTGGACAGAGGCTTACAAGACTAGGGTCTGGACCAGAATTTGTGTATTTCTGTCTGCAGGAAGCTGTAGCTGTCCTATCATCCCCAGCAAATCCTAGGAGTCTGGATACTTGATGGGTAGAGACGTCAGCACGCACAGCCACGGACCCAACTGAGCAGAGCAGATGCTTTGCAGTCTGCCCTAGGCTTCTTTCTTTCCCACTTCTGCTCTTTTTTTGGGCTCGTGAGATGGTAGGTGGGAAAGAACAGCAAGCCATGTAAGTTGGCAGTGTGGAAGATTTCCACTGTGGAAACTGCCTGGGAATTCTGGCCAACAGCTTCCTCATTTGGCCACCTGGCTGTGCCCCTTAAATAAGCCCCTCACCTTGCTGCCTCAGGACCTTCAAGATTCCGTCCGTGGGCTGGCAGGCGAGACGGCACCAGTGGGTACCCACACCCTGGCTGGGTGGAGGTAATGCTAGCAACCTTTCTTCCTCTGTAGGAGGAAATGGAAAATGCAGGGTATGGAATTGCCCTCTGGGCTCCTTCCTTAATCAAAGGCCACCTTCTCACAGGTTTCATTCTGCAGGGATTTATTGGAATCTACCAGTGCTGCTGCGTGAGTCTGTGGACAACCCGAGTGCACAAGGACTGGGTAGCAGACTCCTCAGAGTCCTTTTGACATAAATGTCAGAATTGTGTTACTCTTCTTGCCTTCATGAAAAGCCAATGTCAGGGGACTTTAGTTCCAAGCAGGGCCCCTGGTTCCCATACTACCTTCAGCTGGAGTTTGGATCCAAAGGCTCTAAATCATTATGTCACTTTTTCACAGGAATGTAAACTTGACCGTCACCTCTGAATTTGCTCAGTGTCCCACCATGGTCTATGACGAGTACACTGCAAGTGTGGGGTGAACACATGACATGATTTGTGAATAGCATCATCTTTGCCAGACAAGTATCCAGGGGATCCCTGTTTCCCAACTGAAAGGTGTGAATGGACACATATGGGGCCTGGATGGTGCCTTGGCTGTTCTGAGGGGCTGTAAGGTGGGCTCTAGGCCTTCCAGTCAGGCTCTCAAACACAGCAGAGGCTCTCACTGGCTGCTATGTCTTTGTGGCTTGGGTGGTGGCCTCAGAAGCAGAGCTGTTTGACACACTGGCTGGAGAAATTCCCTCTGTGAGATCTGCCTGTGCTGTGCTTCCGGATCACAGAGCCCCCCAGACGCTCACAGAGGCCCTCTTCCCAGGAATGAAACTATTTTATCACTTCAGAATCAGGACACTCAAGCTCTGGCAGAGGCAGGCCAAGTTAAAAACCATCGGCCAAATCTGAACCATTGCCCTTGTTCCCCCTCATTTCCTCTCAGATCTTTGTCTCAAAGGGAAACCACAATGGATGAAAAGACGTGGCAGGCTTTGGCATCTTGTTAAAATCTAGTCATCTGTGGACGTTACTTTGCTTGTCCACAGCAGCCAGTCACCGTGGCAGTTACACTTCCTGGATAATTCTCCCCGCTCACCCCACTGAGCCATCTCTCTCCAGACCAAAAGCTGGAAGGAGAGAGTTTCTTTGGGAGCTTGTTTTTACAACTGCATATTTATGATGATACTTTGTCTCCAAAGGAAACTTTATAAATCAATGGGAACAATTAGCAACAGAAAGAGCACAGTCCCTGCTTTTGCCTGGGTTCCTATTTTTTATTTATTTATTTATTTTTTGAGAAGGAGTGTTGCTCTGTCACCAGGCTGGAGTGCAGTGGCACGATCTTGGCTCACTGCAACTTCTACTTCCCGGGTTCAAGCAATTCTCCTGCCTCAGCCTCCTGAGTAGCTGGCACTACAGACGAGTGCCACCATGCCCGGCTAATTTTTTATATTTTTAGTAGAGAAGGGGTTTCACCATGTTAGCCAGGATGGTATCAATCTCCTGACCTTGTGATCTGCTCACCTTGGCCTCCCAAAGTGCTGGGATTACAGGCATGAGCTACCGTGCCTGGCCAACTAGGTTCCTATTTTAAGCACAAATGAGAGCTCTGGAGCCACGGTTCAAACCTCAGCATTGCCACTTACTAGCTGTGTGATCGTGGCCAAGTCACTTCACCTCCCAATTCCAAAGTTTGTGAAATGGCGACAATACCTGTGTATCACTGCATTACTGGTTAAAATGGAATGAGATTCCTTGTGTGAAAACAGCTGTCACCTGACACCCTCATTGTATGGGCTCCACAAAGGATGCTCCCAACCTGTCCTTCCTAACGGGAAGCACAGGGCACTGCAGATGGGGAAGCATGCCACCTTGGCAGTGACTCTGTGGCTTCCCAAGCAGGAGTGTCAGGGGAACCGTTAGACAGAGTCTAGGAACCAAACACATCGCCACCCTGAGCAGATACGGGAGTGGAAAAGGGGGCTGTGGCTCAGTGACAATGAGTGGCTTCCAGGGGCCCCAGGCCCTGCAGGATGTGGGCCAAGCTCTACAGCTTCCCTGGGCAGTAAATACAAACATTCTCCTAGCATTAAAATGGTTTCCATAACTACTTTTGTCCTGGCTTCTTAATACTGGGTACCTGGCATGCAGCCAAGAACTCTGCTTTTCCGTGGTTCTTATGTATTGAGTGAATTAGCTGGGGAGGGATCTTCCTTGTTTAATCGTAGATCCAGGATACTCAAGAAGCTCTGCCCATTGACTTCACCTCACCAGGTGAGAGCAGCACTGCCTGGAAGGCTGCCCGTCTTTTAAAGCATGTCTACTTAGCTCCTCTGCCAAAAAAAAAGAAAATAATTTGCTGTTAGGCGGCGAGGGCAGGACAGTGACAGTTATCAGGGGATCTATGTTTGGCTTGTGACAAGTGGCTTCACTCCCATGGCTTAGGTGCTATTAGGGGATCTTGAGCCTGCTTATTAACCCACTGACCTCCACTGCATTATTTTGGAGTCTCCCTGCCATCCTCTGACAGCTGTTAGTCAGGAGCTGACTTCACAGACAGGGGCACTTTCCCCTCCTATCCAGGTCACTGGTCACACTGGGGGATGGGAGGCCATTCTTTGGCAACACTGTTAAGACTGAAGTAGTTTTCTGAACTTGTCCTGGGCCCAGAAGGAAGACACTAATCCTACCTCTGTCACTTGCCTGCTGTGTGGCCCTGGGCAAGTCTGAATCACTGGGTGTCTATATGCTTAGTACAAAAAAGGACTATTAAAAGACTTAGAGCTGGGCATAGGGGCTCATACCTGTAATCCCAGCACTTTGGGAGGCAGAGGCAGGACGATCACTTGAGGACAGGAGTTTGAGACCAGCCTAGGCAACCTAGTGAGACCTCATCTCTAGAAAACAGTAATAAAAAAAATCAGCCAGGTGTGGTGGTGTGTGCCTGTAGTCCCAGCTACTTGGGCGGCTGAGGCAGGAGGACTACTTGGGCCCAGGAGTGTGAGGCTGCAGTGAGCTGTAATTGTGCCACTGCACTCCAATCTGGTCAAAAGAATAAGACCCTGTCTCAAAATATATATATATTTCTCAGGACTTTCAAGACTAAATGCTAATTCAAGTAGATGAAAGTGCCAACCATGATGCCGAGAGAGGCTGGCTACTTAAGTCTTGGGGTATCTTGGTCTACTTATGTATCCTCTTCAATTCCCTAGCATCCCTTGAACTAAACAGCTGTACCGTATTGTGCCCCAATGAATACCTATTTGGAAGGCAGAGAGCTGTGAAGAAATCTGTGCTGATCCCATGGTTGTGGGAGTTGTGGATACTCACCTACACTGATCCAGAGAAAGCTGGGGCAGCACCAGGAGGTCCCTACTTCCCTCAATACACATTTACACCAGGCTGACCCAATCCTTGAGGTCCTCTTCTTCCAAGGAGCTCAGCTAAGGGAACATAACATGGCAAATGCTATGAAGAGGGTAAGCACAGGACACTAAGGAGCCCCAGGAGAAGCACTGCTAACCCTTAGAGGCTTGGGACTGGAACATCCATAGGACAGAGAAGGCCAAAAGGCAATGCAGACTGAGGGAAAAGCCTGTTTTGTACAAAGGCTCAGGACAAGAGAAGGGAAGCATGGATCCGTGGGCAGGAGACTGCTCTGTCACAGAGGAGGGGAGTGGAGACAAGGCTAGGGCTAGATCTTGAGGGCCTCACACGCCAGAACCAGTGACTGTGACTGTTGGCTCTGTGATGTGAGGGAAGCCTGAAGACAGCAACCTCATTCCTGCCCACCTCCCAGGGAGGCTCAGATAATAGCCAGGACAGAGTGGGAAAAAGCTAAGGAGCCATTAGGGTGTTGTTCTGGGTAGAGCAGGAACATGCACCAAGGATCTGGCAGAATGTACTACAGAGGCCTCAACTCCAGCCTCTTGCTCCATTCACACTGTCCAACCTTGGCCTGCAGCCAGAAGCCTGACACTATTCCTGTCCTTTCAAGGGCTTAGCACTGTGCTGGCCCAGGAGAATCACTAAGTTAATAATGAAACAAACTACACCACCACCCCCATCTTCTAGCTAAAAAAAAAAAAAAAAAAAAAAAATTAGGATGACACACTGGTTCTGACGATTGTTTTTAATTTACGAAATCAAGCTGAACACACAAGAAGCCTATAAACACGGCAATACAGAAAAGTTAAGCTGCTGCATAGAATTCTTACTCCAAAACAATGCAAATCTGCATGAGGTCTCTCCCGCTATGGGTGTGAGTGGAAGAGAGGGAAACTTTTTTACCTGGGGTTGATTGATGGTGGAATGAAACACAGGAGTAGGAGAGGTTTTGCAAATAGCCAGAAAAGAGAGACCAATGTGCAGTCACCGACACTTGACCAGGACAATTAATTTGCACTTGTACTTGGTTGTGGCTGTTCCGGCTGCGGCTCCTTTGGCTTCTTTGTCTTCTTCTTCTGCTGCTTGGACAGGCAGCTCAAAGCAGACTCGCTATGCCTTGGGGCAGACACGAGCAGGGGCGGCTTGCCAGACTGAGTGGGATACTTGGTTTTCTGGCTCTCTGTAAACAGCGGCTGGGACAGCAGGTGGCGCAGCTCCTTCTTCAGAACCTTCATCTGCTTTTGTCTCCGACGCTCTTCTTGCTGGTCAGCTTTTCCTCCTTGAACCACAATACAAAAAACATCCTATTTACTATGGTTTGTAGAAACATTTTGTTTCCCTTGATGGACAACACAATAAAAAATGTTTTAAAACTACTTTAGGGAGGCGTAGTTCAAAAGTTCTCCAAAGAAGCCAGTGGTGGCTTGGCAGGGGCTGTAAATGGATAACATCTAACCATTCGGGGGGGATACGCAGGACCGTTCTGTACTTTTCTCCTTTGTAAAAACACTCGAAGACTGGAATTATCTTTACAGATGAAGCAAATTGGCTTAGAGAAGTCACCTGGCTTACGTCTCAGAGCCAGCCATCAGACAGAGCCCAGAACCCAAGTCTCCTGACAGAAGATCACTTTTCTTCCTATGACCCACCCACTTACTGCCCACCTGGGGTTTGGAGACTTGACAACTACAACCCCATTAGGAGACAATGAATGCTTCTTTGTAGCCCAGCTCTCCTGTACCTTGCCACCAGTGCTGTACCTGCACATGCAGAGGTGGGCAGAGCCAAAGGGTTCCATCTCAGCCTGTCCCCAGGAAGGGAAGCCAGGGCCTCCACATCTTCAGCCCAAGCCCCAACCCTGAGTTACCGGGACTAGCTCACTGTCTGTAAGCCCACTGGTTTGGCTCCTGGCTTCCATGCTGAGCAGACAGCAGTGAGTCTGGCTCTGAACCTGCTGACTTGAGCATTGAGGCGTCAGTATCTCCGCTGAGCTGTACATTTGGTGGTGTGGAAGAAGCACGGAATTCCAGATCTGGTTCTACAACTTCTTAGACTCAGGAGCTTTCTCAAGGTGGGACTGAGCATTCATCCCTGAAGCCTCAGCCTCTGGCCACATATAGAGTAGCAGCTCAGGAAATGCCTGGTGACAGAGCTGTTTCCCTGCACAAATTGCCTCTGCTGTGAGTATCTAGTTCGCATATGTAAAATAATAGTACTTCCTGGTATGTTCATGTCATGAAAGTGGAGAAGACCAAATGAGATAATGGCATGAAAGTGCTTTGTCAGCTTGGAAGGCAGGTGTAGTAGGAACCATAATCACAAATAGCTTAAAATGTATCAAATACTTTCTATTTGCCAGGCAATGCTGCAAGCACTTAACATTTTTTAACTCAATCAATCTTCACAACAATCCCATGAAGTAGATAGTTGATTACTTCCATTTTATCGAAAAAAGAAAGCTGAGACACAACAGAGGTTAAATAACTTGACTCAGTCACATAGTAAAAGGAATGAGCAGGCATTCTAACACAGGCAGCCTGGCCAGAGAGCCTGCTCCCTGCCTCACTGTATCCACTGCCTGTCCACGTAAGAGGTGGCAGCTGAGGATGCAAGACAGAGACAGAGGAAGCCCATCTGGGACTAGGGCCTGTTAGCAAAGAAGGGGAAGGACGTCTTGCTGATTTTGACAAGACCCACAGTAGTAGTGAAGGTTCCAACGAAGCAAAAGTTAAAGGGAAATTTCACCTTCCTCAATTCCCATCCAGCCCAAGGGCTTACCCTTATACATGTCTTCTTCCAGCTCAATCTCCAGAGCAGCTGCTGCCTGCTCAATCCAAGAATTGTGCAGGCAAGCCTGGAAATTCCGATACTCAGATTTCTCAATCAGTCGAGCTAAACGGATTCGCTCCTGGGTTAAAGTAACAGAAAATATTCATCTGAAAGAGAGTTCAGGTCTCTGGGAAGCAAAATCTCACTTGAGTTGTGTGTCTTTGTTTGTTTGCTTGAGGCAGGATCTCGCTCTGCTGCCCAGGCTGGAGAGCAGTGGCATGGATCATGGCTCACTGTAGCCTCAACCTCCTTGACTCATGTGATCCTCCCACCTCAGCCTCCCAAGCAGCTGGGACCACAGGTAAGCACCACCATATAATTTGTTTTTTTTTTTTTTTTTATAAAGACAGGGTCTCACTGTGTTGTCTAGGCTAGTCCTGAACTCCTGGGCTCAAGTGCTTTTCCCCCTCAGCCTCCCAAAGTGCTAGGATTACAGACATGAGCCACCATGCCCAGCAAGTAGTGTTTTTAAAAAGCTCTTGATCAGTGAGAAGCAGTTCAGTTCCTATTGAACTTCATTTGCTTTGTTTCCTGATAAAAGCCCAGTGGGAAACCATTACCCTGTGTACATCTGTGTGTACACATGTAAACACAACCGCCAACATTCCCGACAACCTAACAGCCACATCCTTTGAAAACCCTTACTGGTTTGACTGCCAACCTATAGGTAATCAAAGTGAACTCTTACAACAGCTGGCTTCTATAGCTGAGCTAAGAAAAAAAACATTTCAGTTCTCCCTCGAGGGGGTTTTGGGGATACAATGCAGTGGCAAGATGTCCTGAGAAAATAAGAAAGATCTTGTGATGTGGGGAAAGGAACCACGGTAAGCCTGGGTAGCTCCTAACCCTCCTTACTAATGGGAATTCTCTTATGATTTCCACCTTTCCATCCTTATCTCCACCCTATTTCCCCACACAGCTAATATTTCTTTTGAGTGAGAGAAGCCACCAGTCCTTGAATTGTTCCATGCTTTTGCTCCCCCAATTCCTGGTATTCCATCTCCTCTGTACCCTTCCACATATTTGCCTGCAGGAAGCTTGGATAGAACATCCTCTCCTCCCAATACAACCATATGCCCAGTAATTCCACATGGCTCCATTGTACCTGAACTTAATATTCACAGCTGGCAAACCTCTGGGAAGGAGAACCCACCCCACTTTGGTCCCTAACACAGTGTCCCTCAATAAGCAGCACTCACCTGGTGAATGTCTGAGTTAAAATAAAACCCTACAGACAGAATTTACTGGCACCTGCTTCAGGGATGTGCCAAACCTACAGCATCCGCCTCAACAAGAAAACTAACCACACTGTCTACAACCCTCTGAGAGAATGTCCAGGCAGCCAGCCACTGCACTGTCCAGTGAGGAGGGGGAACTTCACGGCCAGACAAGGAAGAAATGGTTCAGGGAGAAAATGCCTCACACCTTCAGTCACTCCCCTTTTCTCCCTTTTCCCAGGCATGTTGCTCTCAATCCTTTCTACAAGTCTCCTTGTTCAGCTGTTGGCAGAACCATTCCTTAGTTTTCAAGGGTTATGCTGCCAGAGCCCCACAGCAAGGTGCTCTGTGAGGGAGCAGCACAATCCCTTCATTAGCACTGGGGTTTTAACTTTGCTTTCTACCTTGACCACGTCCATGTATTTTGTCTGCACGGGGAATAGTGGGATGTCTTCATCTTTCTTGAGGGTTTTGTAAATCTTCTTAAAGTTGATCACATCCTCAGGCCCAATCAACATCAGGCTGAGGCCTTCATTGGTAGCTCGAGCAGTTCGACCACTTCGGTGGACATAAATCTCTGAGGTGCGTGGGACCTGCCACAGGAAGAAGTGGGAGATCAATACATGGCCACTGCCAAACACTGGTCCTCTCCTCAGGGCCACATCCCCAAGCTAGACCCTCCTCCCTCCTAGCCAGGCAGGCAGAAACCTCTGCAACATTGCAGAGCAATCTAACCCTCCTCTCTTAATCCCACATTCAAAATATTCCCAGGTTTAGTCCATTCACTGTGCAGGCTCTGCTCTCCCATTCCCCTGCTGGTTCAGGTCCTCAGGACCATGCAGCCAGACCACAGCAGTCACTTATTATCCAGGATTTAAAGTGAAGCAGCCCACCTCCACAGACCATGTTAATCCCTGGGTTATACTAATCCAATATATATATATTAGCCATAGATAATGTGGCATGGTTACTGACATTCACTGAGCCTCTGGCACACAGCATTAATCAAGCACAACAGTCTTCTCCACTAGACCCAGTTAACATCTAGGTATCCTTTCCGATATAGTACTTTAAGCAGCCATTATGAACTGTTCGTAAGAGTTTTAGAAATGAGATTTATTTGCCATTCTTTATTTAGAGGATAAAAACCCAACTCTTCAACCTGACACTCAGGGCCTTCAGCGACTTGCCCCCAACTTACCCCTTCAGCCTCAGCAACTACTCCTTTCCCAACAAATCCCCTCTTCTCACTCTAAGCCAAGTGCCCTTGAACACTGCGCATTTCTTTGCTACTTCTTTTTCTGCCTCTGCATGTCCAAATCCTCTCCACCTTAAATGCCAGGCTTCTTTTTAGAAAGTACTTTCCAGATTCCCAAACTAGAAGTTACCTCTCTTCCATTTTATTTTGTAATTTTCTAATAACTTCTACCTTAAATTATGGCTGTGGTTATCTCACCTCCTCTGCTGGATCCAGTACTTCTTAGGGGCTGGGACTGCATTTGATTCATCTTGACTCCACAAAGGTTGACCCAGCTACTTCCCCCAAAAAGGGTGGAGTATATAGAGATTTGCTAAACCAAAATTAGCACCTGTGATACCTGGAATATATATTTGCTCTTCATCCCTGTTTCCTGGCAAAGGAATCTCCAAAATAACATCTTTTTGTATGCTAATGACAAACTACTGACTGATGGCTGATAGCCCCCTAGGTAGCTTCAGGATGGGGGCTGTTCACCAGAAAGGCCAAGGCATGATTAGAAGGTTGGGACTTTCAGCCTTACTTCCCAAAGGCCAATGGTTTAATTTATCATCTTAATGAAGTCTCCATAAATAACCCCAAAGGACAGGGTTTGCAGAACTTTTGAATAAGCTGAGCATGTGGAGGTTCTTGGACGGTGGTGTACTCAGGAAGGGCATGGCAACTCCATGTTCCTTCCCCTGTACCCTCAGCCTATACAACTCCCCATCTATATTCTTCGTAATATCCTCTATAATAAACTGGTAAATATGTTTCTTTTAGTCCTGAGAGCTGCCATAGCAAATTAACTGAACCCAAAGAGGGGGGTCATGGGAACCCCAACTTGAAGCTGGTTGGTCAGAAGTTCTAGAGGTCCCGACTTATTGACTGGTCGTGAGGAGGGACATCTTGTGGGATCTGAGACTATCTCCAGGAAGACAGCATCAGGAAATGAAACTGAATTAGAGGACACCCAGCTGGTGTCTACTGCTTGATATGTGGTGAAAACGCCCACACATGTGGTTACAGAAGTCTTCTGTGTTGATTGTTGTTGTGAAGTGAGAGAATGGGGAAAAAGCACTTTGAGTTTGTTTTTTCACTGAAAGAGCAGCCTAAAAGATTTTTAAAAGCACAAAGAGGAATTAAAGAGGAAAAATAATAATGCCATGATAGCTACTATTTACTGAGTGTTTACACTGTGCTACCGGCTTCATCAGCATCAGCTCAATTTAATTCTCAGGATAACCCTATGGAGTAGCTAGCATTGTTACTTCCAGTTTACAAATAATGACACGGGAACCAGAGGTACTAAATAACTTGCCTAAAGCAAACCAACTATGAAGCAGTAGACTGGGGATTAGAACCCTGGCAGTTTGGCTCAGGTGCCCCTACTCCTAACCACAACTCTATGCTGATATTCACTAGATGCACACACTGATATTATTGCTACTATCAATGGCAGTTAACATAAGTGCTTACAATGCGCCAGATTGCTTCTTAAACTCTTTATACCTAGTAACTTATCTTAATAAGAACCCTAAGTAGGTACTGACTGCTATTTAAAACATGAGAAATATTAAATATTTTATAAATTTAATTATATGACCTGTTCAAGGTTACACAGCTGGGATTTGAGCCTAGAGAGATCTAAACTACCACATTCTTCTATTAATATTTCTCTACATCAGGGTAACCACTTCACATGCTTAACTTATTATGGTCATTTCACAGAAAAAACTAAGACACTAACCTGACAATGTCAAGTAGCTTGGAGAGAAGTGCTACCTGACATCAGACAAAGCAAGGTTTTCTGGAGACCAAATCTCAGCAGAGTTCCAAAAGCAGGAGCAGTGGGCACTTGATGCCATTGGTATGTATCCTCTGATGCAAGAGTCCTGGAACCAACAATTCTTCCTCCCTCTCCCAACCTTACCTTAAAAATTCCCATTCAATGCAGGAAGATGCCTATAAATTCTCAGATACCCCTACCTGGTAATGGATGACGTGCTGGACTTTAGGAATATCCAGACCCCGAGCTGCCACATCTGTTGCCAACAGAACACAGCTGTGGTAGAGAGAGAAAGCTCATTAATAATAACAGCTATCTTTAATCAAATTCTTACCAAATGCTGAGCATCTTAAACATTACAGTCCTTACCAATACCTACAAGATAGCACTATTATCTCCCTTTTACAGATAAACTGATTAACTTCCCAAGGTATGTACATGGCTATTCAGCTGTGGAGTCTGGATCCAAACTTGGGACTCACTGACCCCAACCAACATGCCATACTCTGCAATGATAAAGACTCCCTCCAGTGAGTTAAATGAGGCCATATATATTCTGGGTCAGTGACCTTCTCTCCTACCACCCTCTCATTTCCTCCCAGTGGCACTGACTTCCTTGATATTCCCCAAATAAACCAAGCATGCTCTCACCTCCAAGCCTTTGCACTTACTACGCCTTAGACCTTAAAGGGTCTTGCCTCAGATATACACGACTCACTTCACTGCTTTCTTCAGTTCTCTGCTCAATTCTCACCTCATCAGAGAAGTCTCCCTGACCACACATACCCAATCTCTTTTCTCCAACCCCTGCTCGTCTTCTTAGGATCACTTGTACACTGTGGGTTTACTTTGCAATTTACTATCTCCCTCTACTAGAATGTAAGCTCCATGAAAGCATGGACTTTGCATTACTCACTGCTGTATTACTACCACATAGAACAATGTCTGGTTCATGGTAAGCATTTGATAAATGTGTTGGATGACGTTTCTCAATGTGTGGTTCAAGGAAAGTCAAAAGTACTTCAGGTGCTTCAAAATGTAAGATTCTAACCCTTCGGGGTCCTCACTCCGAATTTCTGAGCTAAAGCTGGGAAATGCAATGAAAATCCTAGTTTGTAAAATGTTAAACTACTGCTCTAAGTCAGGGTCAGCAAACTTTTTCTATAAAGAGCCAGACAGCATTTCCAGCTTTGTGAACAACGTAGCGTCTATGGTGACTATTCAACTCTGCCATTTCAGTGCAAAAGCAGATACAGGCAATACATAAATGGGTCTTGCTGTGTTCCAGTAAAACTTCTACTATAAAAACAGGCAGCAGCCAGGTGAGATGGCGTGCGTCAGTAGTCCTAGCACTTAGGAGGCTAAGGTGGGATTGCTTAAGCCCATGAGTTCGAGTCTAACCTGGGCAACATAGCAAGACCCCATCTCAAAAAAGAAAACAGAAAGAGCAGCAGGCAAAATTTGGCACAAGGGCTACAGTTTGCCAAGACTTGCGCTAAGCTAATCCCAGTAAACCACCAATACTACTTACCAATTTTCAAAAACAAGTAAATCAAAACACTTGTTCTAGAAACTAATTACCCTGTGACCTGACAAACACAGGCAAAAGACACTTTATAGTCTGCCTCAACTTCCCAGGCCCTCATCTTGACAATCTGCACCCTGTTCCGTAAGCATCAGTCTGGTCCAAAGGTAGATGGACAAAGACAGCAGGATGAGAAACAGCATGGGCTCTGAGGTCCAACAGACTTGTCTTGAGGCCCAGCTCCACCACTTCCAGGCAGAGAAACCTGGGGCAAACTAATCAGCTTTTCTAAACCTCCTTTTTTCATCTACAAATGAGAATAGCGATAATGGTAACATGTAATAGTAGGACTAGAAATTATTCAAACTAACATTTAGCAACACACACATACTATGTGCTAGAGACTGTTCTGAACACTTTACACACATGAATTCACAATCACTTAATTCTCATAACAACCCTATAATGGGTTCTATTATTATTCTCATTACCCAATAATGAGAAAATTAAAGTACAGAGAAGTTAAATAACTTGACCACCTAAGGAGTGACAGAGCTGGGATTTGATTTCAGGCATTCTGGTTCCAGGTTCTGTGCTCTTAACCATGAATCTATTCTGCTTCCTCTTAAGGTTGTTAGGAGAGTGTGATAACGTATCGGAAGTGCCAGCACAGAACCTAATCTATTGTCTAAATATTCAATATTATGTATTCACCCACATTCATTAGTATTGAAGTTTCTGTAAGGTATTTAACAGCCACCAAATCCACTAAATGAGAGTAACCTTGCCAAATGCTGTGCAAACAAAAGGCTACCTTCTACTGAGATAAGGCCCCTATGATAGAAGGTAGCTTTTTCACCATTTCCCCACCATCCCGACCGCTTTTACCCCAGTAACTAACTAGAGGCTACGCCTCTGGGGGCACTCCTAACTTACTCTTCCAGACAGGCAAACTGCTCCAGGTTTCTCAGCCTCTGCTTCTGGTGCATACAGGCATGCAGGGTCAAGGGCATGATATCAAGGACTTTGAGAAGCCCAGAGAGGCGTTTGATGCAGGAGATGCTGTTGGCAAACACTAAACTGCGGCCTGGATACTGCATCAGGAAGTAGTACAAGTAGAGGTCTTTCTCATCAGTCTCACAATGGATCTTGGTCTCTGTTAGCGTCTCCACCGTGGCTTCATTCCTTGTAAGGTCAATGACCTTGGGCTTGCCCCTCATGCCAATTTTCTGCATAAGGAGATCAAGTTTGGCTGTTTTGTCCATTTTCTTGGTATGCTTCTTATGAAGGATTCGAGCAGGAGCCTGATGCACTAAGGTGAGTGTGGCAGAAAAAACAAGTGTTTGTCTCTTTGGGTTGTATTGGGAGTCATTGAGCATCTCTAGCAGCTGTGAGAGCTCAGCAAAATGGCCTTTCTCAACCATCCGGTCAGCCTCATCCACCACCAGGCACCTGCAGATCCAGAGAAACCCATATCACTGGTCAGCAGCAGGTTAAGAGGAATCATCTACAGCATACCCTACTCTCATCATAAAAACATACACATACACACCCCTCACTACCAGCACCACCACTATCAGTGCCTCAACTAATCTCCCTCATGCACACTTGGCTTTCTAAAAGCCAGGGTCTGGATGATACCACACCATGGCATTCCGCGATGGGAAGAAGGCATTGCCCACACCATGTCACCTGAGGCTTATTTCAGAAAAGGCAGTGAGAGGGAAAGAAGAGGTACCATTTATTACCTGAGCTGCCGAAGGTTCCTCAAATGATAATGCTTTTCTTTAATTAGCTCCCACAGCCGTCCTGGAGTGGCAATCACAATCTCAGGATAACGGTTCAGCATCCTCTGCTGTTTCTGCGTGGACATGCCACCAACCAAAATAGCAGTTTTAATTCCTATGGAACAGAAAACGTAAGGGACACTTACTGAACCTGGGCGCTCATTTTCTTACATGGCTGACACAGGCACCCCAGATTAGCCGAGATAGTCATCAGCACAGCATAATGCTCTAGAGCACTGATAAAAGAGCAGGCCTGGCCAGACTGCTGGTGCCACTCCTAGAAGGCTTACCAAGTCTTCTATGAACTGGGCCCTACTTCTTTGACCTCATTTCTTTTCTACCCCCTCGCCTCCAACCACACCAAAGGGGCTGAATTTGAACCCATGTATGCTTACTTCCAAAGCTCTGGGAAAACTGAACACTGGTATACCACAATGCTATGGGGAATATTACCTGCAGCTGCGCTACACCTCTCCTAGGAAGTATTTCCCATTCCCTCAATTAGGATTATTCTGAAAGGCCCTCTAATGGCCTGTTCTATTTTCTTCTCTAGTAGAAAACTTCTTAATATCACGCAGGTGAATGGCTTAGTGCTTTGCACATGTTAACAACTTGGTAATTACTGCTTTTATTATAAAATTAAAATACCCAGAGCGAAGCCCTTCCCAGAGTGAATTCCCTGAGAATTAAATCCTAACTGGTGAGAGCAGGGATCAGCAAACTTTTTCTTAAAAGGTCACTAATAAACATTACTGGCCTCTTAGGCCAGATGGTCTCTGTCACAACTATTAACGCTACTCAACTTCGCTTTTATAGTACAAAACCAGCCATAGACAACATAAAACCAAATGGGTTTGGGTGTGTTCCAGTACAACTTTATTTACAAAACCAGGCAGTTTGCTAATCCCTGCCCTGAGCATCTAGTGTAGCCAATAAATTGCCCAAGCATCTACAATGGCACCAACTATGTATTATCCTTGAGGGAATTGAGAAAATGTCACTCAATTTTTGTAGGGCTCATAGGTAAGAATGGCTTACCCTAGAGGGCAGGAGCCACAGCTCATTCATCTTTACCACCCAGCATTTGGGATTTGCTTAGAGAATATTTATTAAATGGAACTAAACCTCACCTGTAAACCTGGCCACAGCATCAATGTGCTGTTTGACCTGGAGAGCCAGCTCTCGAGTGGGTGTCAGAACCAGTCCAAGCAGAGGATGCTTTGGATATGCCTTACAGGTGGCGCTTTTGTCATCCAACTCTTGTTTTAGATTTCCAGTCTGCTCTTTATCAAGCTTTTCCTCCTCCTCATTCTGTTTGGGAACAGGCTTCTCCCTGATCAGGGAAGACGGCCCTTCACCAGCATCATCATCACCAAAGAACAACACCTGGTCTGAGACAGCGCCTCCAATCTTGGCTCTGGCCTCAGCTGCAGTACCACTGGGCAGTGCTTCACTCTCAGTCACAGTATCAGGCAACACTCCAGACTCAGTTTCAGCCTTGTCTGGTGATCTGGTCTCAGCTTCGGCCTCAGTTCTTGTCTCTCCAGGTGGTGCTTCAGTGTTTCTTGGAGCAGGGGCAGCCTTCCTCTTATGCCACTGCAAAACTGCATGAATCATTGGGATGGCAAAGGCAAGAGTTTTCCCACTTCCTTAAAAGTAAAAAACAAAACAAAATAAACACAGTATGAATCAACAGATGAACATACTTTAGTCTGAAATTCCTTCTTTTGCACAGAATAAAGTAGCCAAGTGCCACCTTGACCAACCCAAAGCTCCTCCACTCTACACAGATTTTACCAGAAGGAGCCAGAAGGCACAAGTAAATTAGAACCCAATGAAAAGTATGGCAGACTAGCTCTGAGGTCTTAGATCACCAGTAATGGATTACAAATGTCCAAGAAATGAAACAACGAAGAGATAAAGGGCAAGTTTCGGGTCTATGTGGTGGTGTTCTGGGGGGTGAAAGTTGGTAATCTATACAATACTTTCCTAAGACCTTTCTTTGGTGAAAAAAGACTAAAAGAAAATTTTCTTAGTTTTCAGAAAATTTAAATATAAAACTTTTGTCTATGCCTGAACATTTTCAGACTTGCCTTTGAACGTACACAGAGCCCAAATCATCTTGGTGGTCAAAACAAAACACCTCAGGCAGAGAATTTAAAGAAGTTCCAAAGAGATAATGCCCTAGGCAGAAGCCAATAAATGCTTCCTCTAGGGAGAAACCCTTATCGTAGATCCCCAAAAATTTTCACAATTTTCAAAGAAAATAAGCAGCTCTCAGTAAAAAATAACCACACAAAAATAAGATACTACAAGGAAAAAAGAGAGCAAAAACAGACACATCAACTTTTTGATAAGAAAAACAACAGACTTTTTACCAGAAACAATGAAAAGCCAGAAGACACTGTAGCAATATTTTTTATTTGAATGCCTGAAAAAAAAAAAAAAAAAAAAAAACCGCTGACGCTTTGGGAAGCTGAGGTAGGTGGATCACGAGGTCATGAGATCATCCTGGCCAAGATGGTGAAACTCCATCTCCACCGGAACAGGCGCTGATATCCACAGCTGAGAGACCCATAGATGGTTCACATCACAGGACTCTGCGCAGACAACCCCCAGTACTAGCCTGGAGGTGTCTAGACCCAGAAGAGAGATAATAATCACTGCAGTTTGATGCCGCTATTGATGCCGCTCCTGGAATCAATAGGATCCATTCACATCCATAGGCATCAATCACATCTATAGGAAAAGGGGGAGAGTACTACATTAAGGGAACACCCCATGGGACAAAAGAATCTGAACTACAGCCTTCAGCCCTAGACCTTCCCTCTGAAAGAGCCTACCCAAATGAGAAGGAACCAGAAAACCAACCCTGGTAATACGACAAAACAAGGTTCTTCAACACCCCTGAAAAATCACACTAGTTCACCAGCAATGGATCCAAACCAAGAAGAAATCCCTGATTTACCTGAAAAAGAATTCAGGTTAGTCATTAAGCTAATCAGGGAGGGACCAGAAAAAGGCAAAGCCACAATGCAAGGAAATCCAAAAAATGATACAAGAAGTGAAGGGAGAAACAATCAAGGAAATACATAGCTTAAACAGAGAACAATAAAAAAATTCAAGAAACTCGGGGCACATTTTTAGAAATGTAAAATGCTGTGGAAAGTCTCAGCAATAGAACTGAACAAGTAGAAGAAAGAGATTCAGAGCTCAAAGACAAGGTCTTCAAATTAACCCAATCCAACAAAGACAAATAAAAAAATATGAACAAAGCATCTAGGAAGTCTGGGATTATGTTAAATGACTAAACCTAAGAATAATCGCTGTTCCTGAGGAAGAAGAGAATTCTAAAAGCTTGGAAACAAATTTGGGGAAGTAATAGAGGAAAACTTTCCCGGCCTTGCTAGAGACCTAGATATCCAAATACAAGAAGCACAAAGAACACTTGGGAAATTCATGGCAAAAATATCTTCACACACTGTTACTGGGTTATCCAAAGTTAAGAATTTGAAGAGCTGTGACACAGAAGCACCAGGTAACCTATAAAGGAAAACCTATCAGATTAACAGCAGACTTCTCAGCAGAAACCCTACAAGCTAGAAGGGACTAGGGCCCTATCTTTAACCTCCTCAAACAAAACAATCATCAGCCAAGAATTTCATATCCAGCAGAACTAAGTATCATATATGAAGGAAAAATACAGTCGTTTTCAGATAAACAAATGCTGAGAGAATTCGCCATTACCAAGACACCACTACAAGAACTATTAAAAGGAGCTCTAAATATTGAAACAAATCCTGGAAACATATCAAAACAGAACAACCTCTTGAAAGCATAAATCACACAGGACCTATAAAACAGAAATACAAGTTAAAAAGCAAAAACAAAAAAATAAAACTAACGTGCACAGGCAACAAAGAGCATGATGAATGCAATGATAACTCACATTTCAAAACTAACATTGAATGTAAACGGCCTAAATACTCCACTTAAAAGATACAGAACTGCTGAATGGATAAGAACTCACCAATCATCTGCTGCCTTCAGGAGACTCATCTAACACAAAGGACTCACATAAACTTAAAGGGGTGGAAAAAGACAATTCATGCAAATGGACACCAAAAGCAAGCATGGGTAGCTATTCTTGTATCAGACAAAACAAACTTTAAAGTAACAGTGGTTAAAACACACAAAGAGGGACACTGCATAATGGTAAAAAGCCTTGTCCAACAGGAAAATACCACAATCCTAAACATATATGCATCTAATACTGGAGCTCACAAATTTATAAAACAATTACTAACAGACCTAACAAATGAAATCGACAGCAACACAATAACTGTGGGGGACTTCAATACTCTACTGACAGCACTAGACAGGTCATCAAGACAGAAAGTCAACAAAGAAACAATGGATTTAAACTATACCTTGGAACAAATGGACTTAACAGATATACACTGAACATTTCGTTCAACAACTACAGAATACACTTCTATTCAACAGCGCATGGAACTTTCTCCAAAATGTATCATATATATGATAAGCCATAAAACAAGCCTTAATAAATTTAAGAAAGTTGAAATTATATCTATCAACCACTCTCTCAGACCACAGTGGAATAAAACTGGAAATAACTCCAAAAGCAACCTTCAAAACTATGCAAATACACAGAAATTAAATAACCTGCTCCTGAATGAGCATTTGGGTCAAAAACAAAATCAAGATGGAAATTTAAAAATTCTTCAAACTGAATGAAAATAATGACACAACCTATCAAAATCTCTGGGATATAGCAAAGGCGGTGCTAACAGGAAAGTTCACATCCCTAAATAGCTATACATCAAAAAGTCTGAAAAAGCACAAACAGACAATCTAAGGTCACACCTCAAGGAGCTGGAGAAATAAGAACAAACCAAACCCAAACCCATCAGAAGAAAGCAAACAACCAAGATCAGAGCAGAACTAAATGAAACTGAAACAACAAGAACAATAAAATACAAAAGATAAATGAAACAAAAAGCTGGTTGTTTGAAAAGATAAACATAGCTGATATTTATTATATCATTATTATTATGACCATTAACAACGTTAACCAAGAAAAGAAGAGAAAACCCAAATAACCTCACTAAAAAACTAAACAGGAGATATTACAACTGACACTACTGAAACACAATAGATCATTCAAGGCTACTATGAACACCTTTACACACATCAACTAGAAAACCTAGAAGAGATGGATAAATTCCTGGAAAAATACAACTCTCCTCGCTTAAGTCAGGAAGAATTAGATACCCTGAACAGACCAGTAACAAGCAGCAAAAATGAAATGATAATTTAAAAATTACCCACAAAAACAGTCCAGGACCAGACGGATTTACAGCAGAATTCTACCAGACATTCAAAGAAGAATGGTATGAATCCTTTTGACACTATTCTACGAGACAGAGAAAAAAGAAATCCTCCCTAATTCATTCTATGAAGCCAGCATCACCCTAATACCAATACCAGGAAAGAACACAACCAAAAAAGATAACTACAGACCGATATCCCCGATATTTCGTTAAGGATTTTACCATCTGTATTCATATCCCTGATGAATACAGATGGTAAAATCCTTAACAAAATACTAGCTAACCAATTCTAAAAACATGTCAAAAAGATAATCCACCATGATTAAATGGGTTTCATGCCAGGGATGCAGGGACGGTTTAACATATGCAAGTCAATAAATGTGACATACCACATAAGCAGAGTTAAAAACCAAAATCAGATGATCATCTCAATAGATGCAGAAAAAGCATTAAACAAAATACAGTATTCCTTTACAATTAAAACTCTCAGCAAAATTGGCATACAAAGGACACACTTTAATGTAATAAAAGCCTTCTATGACAAACCCACAGCCAACATAATACTGAATGGGGAAAAGTTTAAAGCATTCCCTCTGAGAACTGGAACAAGGCAAGGATGCCCACTCTAACCATTCCTCTTCAACATTGTCCTGGAAGTCCTAGCCAGAACAATCAGGCAAGAGAAAAAAAATAAAGGGCATCCAAATTGGTAAAGAGGATGACAAACTCACTGTTTGCTGATGATATTATCATTTACCTTGAAAATTCTAAAGACTCCTCCAGAAAGCTCCTAGAACTGATAAAAAGAATTCAGCAAAGTTTCTAGATACGAGATTAATGTATACAAATCAGTAGCTCTTCTATACACCAACAGCAACCAAGTGGGGAATCAAATCAAGAACTCAACTCCTTTTACAATAGTTGCAAAAAAAAAAAAAAAACAACTTAGGAATATACCTAACAAAGGAGTCAAAAGACCTCAACAAGAAAAACTACAAAACACTGCTGAAAGAAATCACAGATGACACAAACAAATGGAAACACATCCCATGCTCAGGGATGGGTAGAAACAATATTCTGGAAATAACTATACTGCCTAAACCAATCTACATATTCAATGTAATCTCATCACAATACCATCATCATTCTTCACAGAATTAGAAAAAAACAATTCTAAAATTCATATGAAACCCAAAAAGAGCCTGCATAGTCAAAACAAGACTAAGCAAAAAGAACAAATCCAGAGGCATCACACTACCTGATTTCAAACTATACTCTAATGCAAGAGTCACCAAAACAAAGAGGTATTGGTATAAAAATAAGCATATATACCACGAAACAGTATAGAGAACCCAGAAATAAACCCAAATACTTATAACCAACTGATCTTTGACAAAGCAAACAAAAACACAAAGTGGGGAAAGGACACCATTTTCAACAAATGGTCCTGGGATAACTGGCTAGCCGCCTGTGGGAGAATGAAACTGGATCCTCATCTCTCACCTTATACAAAAATCAACTCAAGATGGATTAAGGACTTAAACCTAAGACCTGAAACTATAAAAATTCCAGAAGGTAACACTGGAAAAACCCTTCTAAGACATTGACTTAGACAAGGATTTCATGACCAAGAACCCAAAAGCAAATGCAATAAAAACAAAGATAAATAACTGGAACCTAATTAAACTAAAGAGCTTTTGTACAGCAAAAGGGACAGTCAGCAAAGTAAACAGACAACCCACAGAGTGGGAGAAAATCTTCACAATCTAACCATCTGACAAAGGACTAATATCCAGAATATACAACAAAATTGAAAAAATCAGTAAGAAAAAAACAATTCCATAAAAAAGTGGGCTAAGGACGCAGACAATTCCCAATGGAAGATACAAATTGCCAATAAACATAGACTCAACATCACTAATGATCAGGGAAATGCAAAGCAAAACCACAATGTGGTATCACCTTACCCCTGCAAGAACGGCCATAATCAAAAAAATCAAAAAACAGAAACAGCAGATGTTGGCAGCTGGGCATGGTGGCTCATGCCTATAATCCCAGCACTCTAGGAGGCTGAGGCAGGCAGATCACCTCAAGTCAGGAGTTTGAGACCAGCCTGGCCAACATGGTGAAACCCCCATCTCTACTAAAAATACAAAAATTAGTCGGGTGTGGTGGTGGGCACCTGTAATCCCAGATACTAAGGAGGCTGAGGCAGGAAAAATTACTCGAAATTGAGAGGCGGAGGTTGCAGTGAGCCAAGATCATGCCACTGCACTCCGACCTGGGCAACAGAGCAAGACTCCATCTTAAAAAAAAAAAAAAAAGATGTTGGCATGGATGTGGTGAACAGGGTACACTTCTACACTGCTGATGGGAATGTATAGTACAGCCACTATGGAAAACTGTGTGGAAATTCCTTAAAGAACTAAAAGTAGAACTACTATTTGATCCAGCAATCCCACTAACTAACACTATCTACCCAGAGAAAAAGAAATCATTATTCAAAAAAGATACTTGCACACGCATATTTATAGCAGCACAATTCACAATTACAAAATCGTGGAACCATCCCAAATGCCCATCAATCAACAAGTGGATAAAGAAACTGTGGTATACACACACACACACACGATGGAGTACTATGCAGCCATAAAAAGAAATGAATTAACAGCATTTGCTGTGACCTGGATGAGATTGGAGACTATTATTCTAAGTGAGGTAACTCAGGAACGGAAAACCAAACATTGCATGTTCTCACTGATATGCGGGAGCTAAGTTATGAGGATGCAAAGGCATAAGGATGATATAATGGATTCTGAGGACTTGGGGGAAAGAATGAAAGGGGGTGTGGGATGAAAGACTACAAATGTGGTGCAGGGTATATTGCTTGGGTGGCAGGTGCACCAAAATCTCACAAATCACCACTAAACTGGACACAGCTCATGCCTGTAATCCCAGCACTTTGGTAGGCTGGGGTGGGCGGATCACTTGAATTCAGGAGTTTGAGACCAGCCTGGCCAACATGGTGAAACCTGGTCTCTACTAAAAATACAAAAATTAGCTGGGCATGGTGGCACATGCCTGTAGCCCCAGCTACACGGGAGGCTGAGGCTGGAGAATGGCTTGATCCTAGAAGCCAAAGGCTGCAGTGAATTGAGATCGTGCCACTGCACTCCAGCCTGGGCGACAAAGCAAGACTCTGTTTCAAAAAACAAAAAACAAAAAAACCTTATGTAACCAAATACCACCTGTACCTCAATAACTCATGGAAAAATTTAAAAAATTAAAAAAATAAATATCTAAACATAGAAAAGAAAAAAAAAACCTAAAATATAGAAAACAGAAATGCGAAAAAAATAAATCAGGTATGCCATCAGTCAAAAAATAAACCCAACATTATCAATAATCATTAATTGTAAATACAATAATTTTTTTTTTTTGAGATAAGTCTTACTCTGTCACCCAGGATGGAGTGCAGTGGTACAATCTCAGCTCACTGCAACCTCTGCACCCTGGGTTCAAGCAATTCCCGTGGCTCAGCCTCCTGAGCAGCCGAGACTACAGGCACATGCCACCACACCCAGCTATTTTTTTGTATTTTTAGTAGAGACGGAGTTTCACCATGTTGGCCAGGCTGGTCTCGAATTCCTGGCCTCAAGTGATCCACCTGCCTCAGCCTCCCAAAGTGCTGGGATTACAGATGTGAGACATTGTGCCTGGCTTCAATAATTAAATTAAAAGACAGAAATTGTCAGATTAAACAGCAAGACTCATCTATATACTGCCCGTAAGAAATCCACACTAAATATAAAGATATAAATAAGGAAAAGTCATAGTATGGAAAAACACACACCATACTAACATTAATCAATAAAGCTAGACTGGCTGTATTAAAAGTACATTTTAGGACAAAGAATATTACCAGGGATAAAGGGGGCCATTTCATAATGATAAGAAGCCAATCCATTTACAGGATATAACAATAATCTAATGTTTTAGTCCATAAAACATTTATGCACATAACTGACTGTCAGAATACATGAAACAAAAACTAATACAACTGCAAGTATAAAATTGTCACTCAAGAAGAAAATAAGTAACACAAATACCTCTAATCTATTAAAGTAAATTTGTAGTCAAAAACCTTCCTACAAAGAAAAGTGCAGGCTCAGATGAATTCTACCAAACATTTAAGTTGGGAGGAAAATGGCAATCCTATTCAAATTCTTTCAGAAAACTGAAAAGAATACTTCAGAAGTCATTCTGAAACTGTATTACTGATTTCAACACCGAAAATATTACAAGAATACTGCAGACAAATATCCCATGAACATGAATTCAAAAATTCTCAACAAAATTTTAGCAAATCAAATCCAACAATACATAAATAGAACAGTATACTGTGACCAAGTCCACTTTATCCCTGGAATATAAGTCTAATTTCGTATCTGAAAATGTCATTCACCCTATCAACAGACTAAAAATGAAAAACCACATATTTCAATACATGCAGTAAAAAAGCATTTGAAAAATATCAAACATCCATTCCTGATAAAACCTCTCAGCAAATGAGAAGTCAAAGAGAACTTCCTCAACCTGATAAAAAGCATCTACAAAAAACCTACAGCTAAGACCAGACTTAATGGTGAAAGACTAAATGTTTTCCCTGAAAGAACAAAAACAGTCTACCACTTCAATTCAAAATTCTGCTAAAGGTGTCAGCTGGTGCAATACAAGAAGAAAAATAAAAGGCATCCAAGACTGGATAATGATCATCTTTGCAGAAAATTCCAAGGAATCCTCAGAAAACTACTTGGTGGTACTAAGCTGCAGGATACAAGATCAATACAAAAAAACCCATCATATTTCTTAGTAACAAACAATTGGAAATAAAAAATTTTAAATTACAACTTACAATAGAATCAAAAATATAAAATGCTTCAGGATAAATCTAATATAGATGTGAAAAATCTATATACTGAAAATCATAAAACATTGCTGAGTTAAAGACCTAAAGAAATGGAGAGATAGATCATATTCATAGACTCGTTAAGATGTCATCTATCCTCAATTTGCTCTGTAATCAACAGAATCCCAATCCAAATATCAGCTTGCTTTTTTTGTAGAAACTGTAAAACAGATTCTAAAATCCATATGGGAGGGCAAAGGCCTACAACAGTCAAAATAACTTCTAAAAAGAACAAAGTTAGAGGACATACTACCTGATTTTAAGATTTATTATAAAGCTACTATAACCAAGAGAGTGAGAAACTGACATAAAGACTCACAAATAGATCAATGGAAAAAGAAAAGACTCCAGAGAAAGACTTACACCTACATGGTCATAGATTTTCAACAAACACAGATTTCCAACAAAGATGCAAAGGCAACTCCGTGGAGAAAGAATAGTTTTTCAATAAATGGTGCTAAAATAAGTCAGCTTGATAGAGAAAGAATAGTTTTTCAACAAACAGTGCTGAAATAAGTAGAGTGCCATATGCTGAAAAACCCACAAACTTTGATCCATACTTCTCACCATAAACAAAAGTTAACTCAATAAGGATCAGAAACCAAAACATAACACCTAAGGCTATTAACACTTCTAGAACAAAACAGGAGAAATCTCTGTGATCTTGGGTTAGGCAAAGGGTTCTTAGATAAAGCAACAAAGGTGCCAAAAGCATAAATTCATAAAAGACAAAGCTGATAATTTGGATTTCATCAAAAGAAAGACATTCTGCTCTTTGAAAAACACTGTTAATGAAAAGGTAAGCCACAAACTGGGAGAAAAATTTGCAACTCTCACATCTGATAAAGCACATGTACCTAGAATACACAATGAACTCCCAAAACTCTACAATACAACAACATTCCAATTTTTAAATGGGCAAAATAACTGAACACAAAAATAAGCATATGCCAAAATTCTCAACATTGCTAGTCATTAGGGAAATGCAAATTTAAACGACAAGGAAATAATACTAAAAATTTAAAACTCTAAAATAAAAGACTGAGCATACCTAGTTATTGACAAGAATATGGACCAATTTGAACTTACACCACCCAGTGACAATGTAAAATAGTATAATGACTTTGGAAAACTCTTTAAAAGTTACATTTACCACAAGACCTAGCCATTCCACACCTAGGTATTTATCCAATAGAAAGGAAAGCATATATCCATACAAAGACTGGTACAATAGTATTTATAATAACTAAATTTGTAATAGCCAAAAACAAGAAAAAGCAAAAACGTCCATCAATAGATGATGAACTGCTCTACCCACATATTGGAATACTATTCCTCACTAAAAAGGAATTAACTATTAGTAATTGTAATAACATGGCTTAATCTCAAATTATGCTAAGTCAAAGACCCAGATACCTCCCCACAAAGTACATACTATATGACTTCATTATGTAAAATTCTAGAAAATGCAAATTAATCTATAGTGATAGAAAGCCTATCAGTGGTTGCCCGGGGAGGCAGAAGAATAGAGGAAGGGAGGGAGGGATTACAAAAAAACCCGGGGCATCTTTTTGACAGTAATAGATATACAGTTGACGCTCGAACACAAATTTGAATGTGAGGGTCCACTTATACACAGAATTTCTTACACTTCAGCCACCCCTGAGACAGCAAGACCAAGCCCTCCTCTTTCTACTCAGCCTAATCAAAGTGAAGATGCGGATCAACACCTTTATGATGATCCACTTCCATTTAATGAATAGTAAATACATTTTCTGTCCCTTACGATTTTCTTAATAACATTTTCTTTTCTCTAGTTTATGTTACTGTAAGAATAAAGTATATAATACAAAATATGGGCTAAATAGACTGTTTATGTTATCTGTAAGGTATCCAGTCAATAACAGGCTATTAGTATTTAAGTTCTGGGGAGGTGTTCAAAATTATACATGGATTTTCGACTGCATGGGGGACTGGTGTCCCTAGTCCGCACATTGTTTAAGGGTCTATTCATTATTGCATGGGCAGTGGTCTGTTTACAGACCCAAATGCATGGCTTATCCAAGTCGTTCCAAATTCCGTACTTGTACATTCACAGTATCTCATGGGGAAAGCCTGATAGGAGCTGTGGTATAAATCCAAATGTCAATCTCTGGCCACAAGGCTCATATAAAACTTGTTTTTGCCTTCCAGGGACCTACTTCAAGGACTGCACACAACAAAGAAGTGTAGCAGAATGCTTAACAATACACAGAACTAGCCTAGAATCCAGACACTAGCATTTTCAGCTGTGTAATTTTAGGGAAACTGTCTATGCTGTGTGAGGTTGAGTTTTCTCATCTGTAAAATGGGAATAATGGTACTTACCTCAGGGTGGTTGTGAGAACTGATTTCATCAACAGAAAGCACTCAACACAGTACATGATACATTTTAAATGCCCAGTAAATGTTCTAAGTTATTATCTCCATTCCCCTTTCATGTAGTTTCCTTACTCTTCCATCTATATGACCATCACAGAACCTCAGTTTCCTGATCACTGTTCCAGACACCCAAAGCACGTGTCTACTCAACACTTAAAATGTAGTCACTCGAAACTGACATGTGCTGCAAATTTAAAACACACCAGATTTTGAAAATTTAAAAAAAAAGTATCTCACAAATTTTTTTAACTATAAAAAGTGGCTCCTAGTAAATTTTAAATTACATATGTATTTCATATTACACAGTCACCCTTCTGTAACCGTGGATTCTGCATCTGTGGATTCAACCAACTGTGGATAGACAATATTCAGGGAAAAAAAACTGCATCTGTACTAAACTCTGTAAAGACTTTTCTTGTCATTATTCCCCAAACAACACAGTATAATAATTTACATAAGATTTACATTGTATGAGCTATTATAAGTAATCTAGAGATGATTTAAAATACACAGGAGGATAAGCATAGCTCATATGGAAGCACCACACCATTTTATATCAGAGACTTGAACATCCCTGTATTTTAGTATCCAAGGGAGGTCCTGGAACCAATCCTCTATGGGTATCAAGAGATGACTATATGTATTTCTAATGGACACTGCTGGTCTAAACAGACTAATAGTTCCAGGCAGTACTAGTTCCTCCCCCAAGTCAGTAGTCTAGTCTATCCAGCAAAGTCAACCTGTCATTACTTCCAAAAGTCTTGCAGGAACCTCAAACACAGCCTAGTCCTAACAGTCGCTTCACAGCTGAATCTATTTACAAAATCCACCCAATGACTATCCACCACACTCAAACCCTTCCAACGACAAGAAACTCACCAACTCCCAAAGCAGTAACCATTTTTACCTTTGGACGACTCCTGAGAATCAGACAGTTCTTTCTTATACTCATGAAGATCTACCTCTCCAGAGGGCTGATCTTAGCCCTTTAGCCTTTTGAGCCATTTAGAAAAGGCTCAAGAACAGGAAAAACTACCACTAACAGACCACTTAAAATGTACTGTGTAAGCTTTAGTTTACTGTAGCATTTAACCCTCACAGCAATGCAAGAGGTAGGTACTGTTATCTCCATTTGGTTGATAATGGGGTCTATAGAGCTGAGAAAGATAAAAGTGATCTAGGTAGGGTACCATTCAGGAAGAGCATATTTCAAATCAGAGCTGGCTGACTTCTAAACAGCTTCATTCAGCATTGCTTTTGTGACTATGTTCTCAACATTCTTCTCTCTCCCAGTTATCTAGCCTATTAGCAGCTATGGGCTCAACCCAGAAGCAATCCTGCCCTGGCCAGAGCTGCCCTTACCTGTCTCAGCAGCTCCAAGGATGTCCAGTTTGTCACGGATGGCAGGTGCCAAGGTCAGGGCTTGGATTGGTGTGGGAGCAGAGAAGCCTAGAAAGCTGAGTGCTCGGAGAACCGGCCTAGGGACAAACAGGTCCTTCCAAGCTGACACATCTGCCTTCTGATCATGAACTTCGGGAATCCATGTCTTCACTTTTCTGGGCACCTTAGCAGCAACGCTCTGAAAAGGCTCCATCCCTTTTCTCCCTTTCTTTTTCTTCTTTTTTGGGGCAGTTTGGACCAGGTTTCCTGATGTCATCTCCCCAACCTCTGGATCATGACAAACCATGCCCTCTTCTTCCTGGGTCTCTGGCTCAGAATCTTTGACTTCAAACTCTTTCTGGGTACTGGTTCCTTCAGTTGCTACATTTTTACTTTTCTTCAACTTCATCTTTTTCTTTGGTGAGCTAGACTCTCCCTCCTCCTCCTCTTCTGAAACAGCTTGTGCCTTTCTCTTGGGTGCCTCCTTTAAGAAGAGACTGGAGGGATTCTTGGCAGGGGAGACCAACTGGTAATCTGTCAATTCTTCAAAGCACACTAAATCATCCATCTGTCCGTCTGCGAACATATTTGGGTCAATCTTCACTTCCTTCCATTTTCCCACAACTTTGATTCCCTTTGTCTGAAATTTGCCATAACTTGATGGCTTTGGCCTTGATTTTGTGTCTTTCAACTTCATGGTTGCTGAAAAGAAGATAAATGTTCTATTAGGTTGGTTTCTGAGAAGCAGAAGGTTCTGATGCAACAAATATTTTCTAAGCAACTACGCCCTACTAAGAACTGATACAAAGATGCTCCCACCTAGAGGAGAACAAAGAAGGAAATACCACAGTACAGGCAGCTTTGCCTGGAACACAGGGTACACTGGTGATGGAACAAAGAATTCCAAATGCAACACTTGCTGTGTGCGACCTTGGATAATGCCACCCAATCGTCTCTGAACTTCAGTGCTCCCATCTATAAAAAGGAGGGAGGGGACCTAACAATATCTAAGTTGTATATTTTATGTAAATAAAGGAAATTATGTAAAGCACAGAGGATGAAGCCTGCCACACATAAGTCATTCTGAAGGCAGAGTAAGAATCCGAGGAGATTTTATTGTGGGGGCAGGAGAGGTGAGCTTTATTAAAAGCATACTGCGCTTGCTCCCTTCCCAAGCCTTGCCTGAGAGAGGAAATGCCTGCTCCACCATCCTGGCCTTTGCCAAGCGTTTTAAAACCCATCAAGCTTTTTCATCACATTTTACGTGGCTTAATGGCCATTTAGGCCCAACTTATTTGGTTGGAACCCGATCCAGGTTTTTCCTTTTCAGAAAAGCCAAGAAAGAGAACAGATTCCGTGAAAAAGACCAAGGCAAATCTTGGTTCAAATCCGGATCCACCACTTGTCAGCTGTGGGTCTGCGGTGAACGTATTAATCTCTGAGCCTCTATTTCCTCGTCTGCACAATGGGGATAACGAGGACATCTGTCCCACAGGATCGTTATACGCCACTACGAAAAAGTGACGCACGTCAAAAACCGCTAAGCATGGCGCCCGGCGAGGAGAGCACGTTCGCTCACAGTGCCCGCGGGACCCGCTGCGCCACGGCAAAAAACACGCGGGGTTGAGGAGAGGGCGGGGGGTGCCACGCGAACCGGGCGAGGACACGGGAGCGCTAAGCAGAGCAGAGGGGCGTCTCTCTCCTCGTGACGCTGGTCCCGCGCGGCGCTCTCGCTTTGTCTCAGGCACGAACGGGCGCAAGAAACCGGGGAACCGAGAAGCAGAGGCCGTCAGGCCCTGATGCCCGGACAACGAGCCCAAGGCGCGGGGGCCGTGGCACGCAGCTCGGTTGGACGGCTTGGGCCGGCGGCCGCCCTCTCTGGACCTGGGGAACCCAGCGGCCCAGAGAGACCCGCGACAGGAACCCGCGTTCCTGGCCTCAGCCCCTCTCCGGAGTCGGCTCCAGCCCGGCTCGTTTTGGTACTCACTGTGTGGAGACGCCACTGTAGCTCCTCGGTGGCGAGTCAAGCGCCTCAGAAACGACCGACCGCCCTACCTCAGCTGCAGCAGAGACCGCAGTTCCGGGGCGGGACCTCCACTCAACTACTCGTGCGTGCTGCGGAGGAAGTCCCGCCCTTTGGCAAATGCAGCTATCTGATTGGCTGTCTTGCGGAACTCGGCCTGCCCTGTGGGAGAGCTGAGTTCCGCCGCAGGCTTCTTCTCTTCCAGCTTTGCTCCTCCCAGCTTAGGAAAAGGCGGAGCAGACAAAATTCTGTGTTCCCAAAGACTATCGTGTCCTTTGTAGGAACATGGATGAACCTGGGAACCATCATTCTCAGCAAACTGACACAAGAACAGAAAATCAAACACCGCATATTCTCACTCATAGGTGGCTGTTGAACAATGAGAACACATGGACACAGGGAGGGGAGCATCACACACTGGGGTCTGTCGGGGGGAAAAGGGGAGGGACAGCAGGGGGTGGGGAGTTGGGGAGGGAT
>PVKV010013757.1:0-25708 GCA_004027835.1 Alouatta palliata
TGGCCTGGCTGCCTGTTTGTTTCAGTCCCCTTTTTTAATTAGATGAATGGGCGGCTCTGCCTTCCCGGAGCTCCAATTGCCAGCTAAAACGGCACCCGGACCCACGTATTTTGTATAGGGAACGCCGGGGCTCTGCTCCAAACAGCGGCGGTGAAAACAGCTGCACCAGCCAAACCAGCTGCACTGGTGACCCGTGGGGCTCCTCCCCCTGGGCATCTCCTGGTCTGTGGGCAATAAAAGTCCGTCTGGGAATGTGGCATCCACTCACCCTCCACGCTTTCACTGGGAGCTGCAATCCTCAGCTGCTCCTAATTGGCCATCTTGGATCCTCCCCCTCGTAACTCTTCTTTTCTGTCTTACTGTCATTGCCTTTAGTCGAATATATATTATCTTTCTTCTGGATTTCTACAATATTCTCCATACAGGGCTCCATGCCTTTAGTTTCTTCCCCATGCACACCATCCTCCCTACACTGCCAGTTTTCCTAAAATAACACTTTGACAATTCTAACACAGTGTTAGTTTTCCTAAAACACCACTTGACTTTTGAAGGTCATCAGAAATCATCCAATTGCTAAAAAAAAAAAAAAAAAACTTCAAACTTCTTAACATGGTCTAAAATATTAAGAGCAATTAATATTGTTATGCTACTTACTAAATAAGGGAACAATCTAACTGATTTTTACATATTGTATGATTTTATCCTCAAAACAAACCTTTGGGGTGATTAGTTGTAATTATCCTTATTTTACATATGAAAAAACTAAAGCAAGAGGGGTCTCATATTTTTTCCAAGGCCCCACAGCTAGTAAGTTGAGGAAATGGGATTTAAATGCTGGCAGTATGGCTCCAGAGTCCATTCTCTTAAGCCACTCTATGACATTGCCTCCCTACAATGTCCTTCATCATCTGCCATCCTAATTACCTGTGGAGTTTTATCTCTCTCTCCTCACCACTCATGTACCTGCCTTCTGACCACATCACACTACTTGATATTCTCTGAACATACTATATTCTTTCATGGCTTTGCTCTTTTTTACATGTTGTTCTCTCCATGGACACTCTCACCACCCCTTACCAAACCTGCTTGATCAACTCTCATTTATCATTGTTTCCTCCTGCTCCTTTTTGCTAAAGTGCAAATCTAATTTTGCAACTTATGGTTTGCCTTTCAGTGAGGCCTCATGACCTCTAGGATACACCCAGTTTTCTCAACACAGTAGATAAGGCCCTGCAAGACCTAGACCTTGCCTGTCCCTCTAGCATCATACTTTCATCTTTCCCATTCACACCTCGTATGCTACTCATACCAAACTACTTGAAATTTCTCAGACACACCATACTGTTCCATGCCTCTGTGCATTTGTCCATATTCTTTTTTCTGATTGGAAACCCTTGCCTACTTGGAAGACTCTTACGTATGCTTCAAGACTTAGTGCAATCATCCTCTCTCTGGTGAAGTCTTCCCTGCCTGCCCTGATCTCCTTTACGTTCCTTGGAGCAGAACTGGTTACTCTCTTCTCAGTGTCATCCGTGTACCTTGTACATTACTTCTGTTATAGCATTTATCACACCATTGCACAATTACATTTTGTGATTTAAAAAAATTTTTCACACCGGTTATATCTGCTTTACATGCACAATATTTTTTTACACAGCTATCTCCTTTATTAACTGTCTTTTTTGTTGTTGTTGTTGTTTTTGTTTGTTTGTTTGTTTGTTTGTTTTTAAGACGGGGGTCTCACCATGTTGGTCAGGCTGGTCTTGAACTCCCAACCTCAGGTGATCCACCCACCTTGGCCTCCAAAGTGCTTGGATTACAGGCATGAGCCACCACGCCCGGTCCCTATTAACTTTCTTGAGGGAACTGATGGTATTTTTATTTCTTTAAAATTTACTCTAACTTGTATCTGGCACATAAATGGCACTCCAACCTATGTGTTGGAAGAATGAATCTTAATAGCCCCAGTGCCTAACATTGTGCTAGGGCACAGTAGGTTCTCAATAAATATCTGTTTAGTTAGCAAATAAATTTGTAAGCTTTTATCTTACTGTTATGTGCTCTCCTTGGCACTTGCTACTTCTTCAAGCAGATCCTTTAGTGGGAGCTCCCAGTGCCTCTGAGCTAGCTTGTGTGTCTACTTTCTAGTGTAAAAGTTTACCTGGAAGGGAACAGCATGAAAATATGGCTAGAGGAGAAGGACTAGGTCAAGCCGGGAAGAGCAGAGCAAGTCAGAATATTTGCCAGCACCTAACAGCTTTTGGTATGCTGGGTAGCTCTACAGATAGTGGCTAACTCTTCCGAAGGCAATGATTCCCAAACCTGAGTGGACAACACAATGTTGGGAAACAATTCTCCATGGTGGCTGCATATCTTGTGAGCAGAGGCACTGACTTTCTTTGTTACAAACTATATTTTCAAAGGTGCTTCTACAGAAGACAGCCTTGGAAGACAGAGATAGCGTCTCCCTCCAAAACAAAGAGCAGGCTTATTTCTGTCCCGTGTAATAAAGATAACCTTTCCTTCTAGGGTAAAGGTCAGGCAGGCTTACTACCCATTATAAAAGATTCAGGTTTCTTAAGCTTGGGTTTTCTCTTCTTTATTTATTTGTTTATAGAAACAAAGTCTCACTACGTTGCTCAGGCTGATCTCAAACTCCTGGACTCAATTGATCCTCCCTGCCTCAACTTCCCAAAGTGCTAAGATTAGTCATAAGCCACTGCGCCCAGCCAGTTTCCTGTTCTGTAACACAACCCAGATGCTTGCATCACCTGGCCCTCTTCAAGTCATCCTGTGAGAATTAGGTACAGGAAACTGGCACACATGCTGATACTCTGGATATTGCTTCTGCTGTAAATAATAATAACAACTGTATAGCCAGGCCCAGTGGCTCACGCCTGTATCTCAGCGCTTTGGGAGGTTGAGATGGGAGTATCTCTTGAAGCCAGGAGTTTGAGACCAGCCAAAGCAACATAGCAAAACCCTGTCTCTACAGTCTCTACAAAAAATTTTAAAAATAGCTGGGCATGGTGGTGCATGGTTGTATTCCCAGCTACTTGAGAGGCTGAGGTGGGAGGATCTCTTGAAGCCAGGAGTTTGAGACCAGCCAAAGCAACATAGCAAAACCCTGTCTCTACAGTCTCTACAAAAAATTTTAAAAATAGCTGGGCATGGTGGCGCATGGTTGTATTCCCAGCTACTTGAGAGGCTGAGGTGGGAGGATCTCTTGATCCCAGGAGTTTGAGGCTATAGTGAGCTATGATCACACCACTGCACTGCAGCCTGGGTAGCAGAGCAAGATCGTGTCTCAAAAAAATGAATTAAAGTATTATTATTATTACATTATTATTTAATAATGATAACGCCTCCTGTCTCTGACCCAGGAGTTTTATATATTCTGCAAGTATTCATGAAACCATGACAGGATAACTCGTTAGCTTGCAAGTAGGATACAATTTCAGATCCTTCACAGTTCTTGACAAGAATCACCCGGAGAGCTTGTTTAAAATGTAGGTTTCTGGGTTGTCCCTCAGATTATGATTTGATAGTTCTAGAAGGAAGGCCTAGGAATATGAATTTTTGATAAGTGATTCTGATGCTGGAGGTCTTCCTACCTCCCCTGAGAAAATCCATCTTCAGAATTGTTAACTTGGTTTTGACTATAGACTAGTCAAACATTTCTTCTAACATAGAGGTAGTCATAGATTAACATATGAATTCTTTTGACAATTTTTCTAGTTTAAAATAAAATGGTTAACAGAAAATATCAGCTCAATAGATTAAAATGGAAATAAATAGGAACAAAAATAAATTGGTGCCTTCATCACCAAACTCAATTGTTGAGTCATGGTGTAAATTAAACTTGAGCTTTCATTTCTCCTCTGAGAAAAAAGTGGGAAATGGTTCTTATACTAATGACTGGTTCCTCCAGCCTGGGTTTCAAGAAATATTTACTGAGCACTGATTGTGTACCAAGCACTTGTTCTAGGTTGCCAGAAATATAGGAAGGAATGAGACAAAGTTCCAGCTTTTGTGAAGCTTAAATTCTAGTGGAGAGACACAGACACTGAACCCATGGACAAATACCTCAGGTGTTTTCAGATAGTGACTAAAACAGAGCAATGGGACAGAGGATGACCTGGTGAGTATTGAGGGGCATTTTAGCTATAGTAGTCAGAAAAGGTCTTTCTGAGGATATAACCTTTGCGATCTGATTAAAAGAAATTTTGTGGCTGTCGGTCTCTGCCTGCCAGAGGAACTGAAGGTCTTTGTAGGAACTGAAGGTCTTTAGCCTTCATGGTCAGCCTCACCCAGCTCCTGCCAAGACTGAAAATATAATAAGAGCTTTTTCCCACTGGTGGCTGAAGTTCATAATTAGCCTGATACCCTAAGCACATGATCTGGTGTATTTAAGGAAAGCCCTAATCTAAAAAAACGAGTTTCACTCATTTGATACATATTTATGAACCACATACACGTCTGTGTCAAAAATTATTCTACACATTGGGGATACAGCAATGAATAAGAGCAGCCCCTACTCTCATGAAGCTTCTAGTAGCTTCTATGGCTGGCTTGAACTCCATCCTCATCCTACCCCCACCAGTCTAGATCTTGCCCCGTCTGTCTTCTTAGTTTAAGAGGGGGATTGGACCATGTTCTCTTCAAATCAGATCAATTCCCAGAATCCAGAAACTTCTATCCAAATTTCTATGATTATCACTGCTGTGCAAATACTACTGTTCCTGGGCCTCAGACTCCAAATTGTCCCTCAAACCAGTACAAATGAGATTTGAATTAGCCTCATTACCTTGAACTCTGTGACTTGGACTTTTGGCAATCTCCCTTCTTCAGGTTGGGCTCTTATTTCTCCCCATTGCTGTCTGCCAGTCTACTCTGTCCTCTTTTCCTGTAAGGTCCCAGCATGCCTGTTGCTGTGTTTATGACACTGGCACCTAGAATTACTTCTAGCTTACTTTCTCATTGCCTAATGATCAAAGCTAAACAAAAACAAAGATGATGGAGGCAGCAGTGCCTGCATCAACAGCCCTTCTCCAGTGAGAGATTCCTTCCAATCAGGAGGAGGTTGCTCTGGCAACCACGAGATTTCTTGCTCGCTTCTAACTTATTCTAATCCTTCTCTTATCAATTTTCTATTACAATTGAATGAGTTTCTTTTCTGAGACAAGTTTCTCAACCATTTTTATAACCTGCTTTGTGGCACCAATTAGCCTTTTCTTAAAGGGAACAAATTCTGTGTCTTTCTGAAAATTATTTCAGTGTTTATTATATGTAAGGCAGCATGCTGGGCCTCAGTGGTAGTTATGAAGATGGAAATATTGTATACTTACAATGTATGAGGGGAGCACAGGATTTGGAGTCAGAATACCTGGTATTTGTAAATCACTTTTTAAATTTATAGAAGTCATACAAAATCATGACCAATAGCTAAAACAGCATGGAGAAACATAAAATAAAAAATAAAAGTACTCAGTTCTTATTCCCATTTCTCACATTAAGTAATATATTTCAGTAATTTCCAGTACATGTATAAGCATATGTCTTTCTTGGTTTTCCCCCAAAATGGGATCACTACCATCCATATTATTCTGCTCTTTGACTTTCTTTTTACTATTTACTGAGCATTTCTTCGATCAGCATGTATCTTCACATTCTCTTTGATGGTTGCATTGTATGGATGTATAATCCACTACTGCTGGCCATCTATGTGTCTGAATTGTTTTTATTAAAATGACTTTACAATAAATATTTTGGTACACATATTTTGGTAGAAGTGGTAGTATTTGTTTTGGATAAATTTCTAGATGAGAAACTACTGGGTTGTAAGTGTACGCATATAAAATTTTGAACATAAATTGCCAAATTGTTCTTCTAAACAATTGTATCAATCTATCATCTTGACAACAGTATATGAGAGTGACTATTTGCCAAGAAAACCTGGTCTTGAATCCTATTACTTCCTAGTAGTGCAACATTGGACAAATTATTTAACCTCGTTGAATTGCCATGACTTCTCTGTAGAATGGAGATGACAGTGCCTTCCTCACATGATTTTAAGCATTAAAATTAAGTAGGACAGTCTCAAAAGATGATCATAAGGTTACCATGTGACCCAGCAATTCCACTCCTCAAGAGAAATGCACTCAAGAGAAATGAAAGTGTATGACCCCACAAAAATTTGCACATGAATATTTATATAGCAGCATTATTCATAATTGCCAAAATAGAAACAATTGGATATTCGTCAATGATACAAACACACACACACACACACACACGCACACATATCTATGTATAGGTACAAATAATGTGCTTAATGTGCTATATCTATTTAATGAAATATTATTTGTCAATAAAAATAATGAAGTACAAATATAAGTCATAACACAGATGAACCTTGAAAATATACCATGTGAAAGATGCTACTCGCAAAAGGCCACATATTGTATGAGCCCAATTATATGAAATGGCCAGAAGAGGCACCTATATAGAGACAGAAAGTAGATTAATGTTTGTTTAGAACTGGGAAAAATTAGTGGGGGAAATGGAGAGAGATTGCTAATGAGTATGGGGCTTCTTTTTGGGGGTGATGAGAATGTTTTAAAGTTAATTATGGTAATGGTTGCACAACTCTGTGACTATACTAAAAATCATTGATTTTTATACTTTAAATGGATAAATTGTATGCTATATGAATTATATCTAAATAAAGTTCTTATATAAAAATATTAAATGAGATAATACTTCTGCTTTCAGCCAAGATGGAGTAATAGGTACCAAATTTACTCTTCTACTTGACACAGCCTTCCTGAAAACTCCAGAAAAAATACATGAAACAAGGGTTTTTGAGACACTAGCTATCAGGCAATGAAAACTAGTGACCTCTGAAAAATGAGAAAGAAATGAGGTCAGCTCTAAGGTTGCCCAGCTTGCTGCCACAAGAGAGTTTTCTGGCTACAATACAATAAGGGGGTGCTGAAGTACATCCCAGCATACTCCCTGAGTTGAGAATATGGGAGTGAGAGTTCAGGAAAGACTAAAGTGGCTAGAGTTCATAGGTCAGAGTGTTGAAGAGGAAGGAGTTGCATAGAAAGAAACCTTTGGAGATCTGCAAATGTTACCCCAGATCAGCATATGCATGTGAGGAAACTACCCAAAGCCAAGGAAAAAGGCATTCAAAAGGATTAAAGGGAATGCAGCACTCACATGAGACCAGTAATAGTGTCCATAACTACCAGCCAGAATGAAATACCTTAGAATTCACAAGGCATTGGGTAGAGTACTTGGGAAGGTCTTGCCTCAGTAATGGGAGATAATTAGCTCTAGAACAAGTACTATATCAGATTCACATAAAAATTTATGAAAGTGAGGACTCTAAGGATCAAACTTTTTCCAAGTAACCCTACTGTATCCCAGAGCAAGCCTCAAGAAGATTTATAGCAATACAAAAATATCCAGCACACAACAATGTGAAATTTACATTATCGAGCATCCACTCAAAGGTTACCAGACATGCAAACAAGGAGGAGAATACAATCCATAATGAGGAGAAAAATCAATCAATGTAAACCATCCCAAAAAATGGACACAAATGTTACAATTGGCCAAGGACACATGAAGATAATAATTATTAACTATATTACATATGTTCAAAGAATTAACTAGACTCATAGAAGATATCAAAAAGACACTAATTGAACTCATAGAAATGGAAAGTACAATGTATGAGATGAAGAATATACTGGATGAGATTAAGATCAAATTAGAAATTGGAGAAGAAAAGATCAGTAAACCTGAAGGCATAGCAATAGAAACTATCCAAAAAGAAATACATAGAGAAAAGAGAATTTATTTATTTATTTTTTAAGACAGTGTCTCCCACTCTGTTGCCCAGGCTGGAGTGCAGTGGCTCAATCTCAGCTCACTGCAATCCACCTCCCAGGTTCAAGTGATCCTTCTGCCTCAGTCTCCCGAGTGGCTGGGATTACAGGCACCCACCATCATGCCTGGCTAATTTTTGTATTTTTGTAGAGACAGGGTTTCACCATATTGGCCAGACTGATCTTGAACTCCTGACCTCAGGTGATCCACCCACCTTGGCCTCCCAAAGTGCTGGGATTACAGGTGTAAGCCACCATGCCTGGCCAAGAGAATTTTTAAAAATTAAAAACAGCATCAGCAAGCTGTGGGACAACTTTAAACAATGTAATACACATGTAACTGGAGTCTCCAAAAGGGAAGAAGGCAGAAAAATGTTTGAAGAAATACGGCCAAAGATTTTCAAATTTGATGATATATATAAACCCACGCATTCAAGAAGTTCAAAGAACCTCAAGAAACATGAAGCAAACCAAGCCAAGGTATATAATAATCAAATTGCTCAAAACTAGTGATAAAGACAAAATATTTGAAGGAGACAAAGAGGAAAAAATTGAACACTCTTAAATGCAGAGTAAAATGTTAACAGCAGCCAGTGGAAAAAAGACACATTACATTCAAAGAAACAAAGAATGAGAGCAGACTTCTCATTGTAAAATCAAGCAAGAGAACAGCAGAGCAACATCTTTAAAGGACTGCAAGAAAAATGAACTGTCAATCTAAAAATCTTTGCCCAATGGAAATAGTTTTCAAAATAAATATGAAATAAAGACTTTTTAGACATAAACAGCCAAAAGAATTCATCACCAGCTGACCTGCACTACAAGACATATAAAAGGAAGTCAGCCCCTCAGAAGGAGAAAGATAATACCAAATGGAAATATGGAATGAACCAAATGGAATGAACCAAAGGAAAGGAATGGCACTGGAAATGATAACTATATAGATAAATACACAAGGTTGTTTTCTTATTATTTAAATCTATTTAAAAGACAATCGGATAGTTAAACAAAAATAATAATAATGTATTGCAGGGTTTCTAACATAATCAAAAGTAAAACATGACAAAACACAAAGGTTGGGAGAGGGAAATGAAAATATACTATTTTAACATTCTTATACTATTTGTAAGGTAGTATGCTATAACTTAAAGGTGAATTATGATAGGTTAAAGATGTATTCTAAACCACTAAAATAACAAAACAAAAATCATGGTTAATAAGCTAGAAAAGGAGGTAAAAAGTAATCACACACACAAAAAATTCTCAACTCAGAAGAAGGCAGGAAAAAAGAAATAAAATCCAGATGGGACAAATAGAAAATAACAAGATGATGGACTTAAACCTGGCTATTATCAGTAATTACATTATATGTAAATAGTCTAAACACCCCAATTACAAGGCAGAAAATGTCAGATTAGATAAAATAGCAATACTAAGTCAACTGTGATGCCTTTTTGATGTGCCAACTTAGCTACACTACAGTTTGCAGTTATTTAGTCAAACATTAATTTAGGTGTTGCAGTGAAGATATTTTGCAGGTGTGACTAAGCCCCTAATCAGTTAACTTTAAGTAAGGAATTTTATCCGGGATGGACCTGACTCAATCCATTAAAAGGCTATAAAAGCAGAACTGAGATTTCTCTGGGAAAGAAAAGAAATTCCACCAGTAGACCACAGCTTTGGCCCATATATCCATAAGGTTCCATTCTGCTCATTATTCTTCCTTCATGACTTCCTGCAGATAACAGTTTCAGCTTGCATCCATGAGTTCTAAACTGCCTGTGATCCTCCCTTCCTGACTGACTGCCAGATGGATTTTGGACTTGTTTAGCCAGTTCTCACACAATCTCACAATTGTATAGGTCAATTCTTTATAAAGTCTCTCTCTCTCTCCCCATCCCCACTCCACCTCTGGCCACACACATCCTACTGGTTCTGCTTCTGGTGATAAACAATCTCATCATAGCTTTTACCGGTTTATATCAGTCACTCTATGTCTCCTCTGCATATCCCTTTTATGACTCCACATCCCTCATATTCCTAACTTCTGAAATTCTTCCACTATACTTTATGGAATTCCTAATCAGTTATCACCATTCCCCTGTATCCACAACTGCTTCTCTATACATTCCCTTCATCTTTGTCCTTAACTGAAATCAAATTATCTTCTAAGGTCTTCACTCTCTGAAACCCTTTTAAATGATGCTGTATTTGCTTCCTCACCTCTATCACCACAGGGCCTAGAGATGGAAAAGATCTATTCCTCATTGTTGCTTCGAGAACATTCTCCCTTCCTCCTCAATAGTAACCCCCAGATTTAAATCTCATGTTATCAGATTATGCCATCTACTATCTGTACTCAGGGAAGTCAACTACTGATTCCAGATCATTCACCCTTACTCAAAGATTTTAGCACCTGGCTCACTGTCACTCTCACTAACATGATTCCTGTCATAATTCTTGGTCATTTTAGTAACCACATAGATTATCTTTCTCTAAGCTCCCTGACTTCCTCTCCTCTAATTATTTTGTTCCCCATCCGACTGAAGCTGCTAACCCACATGGTTGTATCATTGAATTTATCATTACCAGAAGCTACTATTCTTTGGCCAGGCATGATGGCTCACGCCTGTAATCTTAGAACACTGGGAGGCCGAGGCAGGTGGATCACTTGAGGTCAGGAGTTCAAGACCAGCCTGGCCAATATGATGAAACCACGTTTCTACTAAAAATACAAAAATTAGGCCGGGCCCGGTGGCTCATACCTATAATCCCAGCACTTTGGGAGGCCGAGGCGGGTGGATCAAGAAGTCAAGAGATCAAGACCATCCTGGTCAACATGGTGAAACCCCGTCTCTACTAAAAATAAAAAAATTAGCTGGGCATGGTGGCACACGCCTGTAGTCCCAGCTACTCGGGAGGCTGAGGCAGGAGAATTACTTGAACCCAGGAGGCAGAGGTTGCAATGAGCCAAGATTATGCCATTGCACTCCAGCCTGGGTAACAAGGGCAAAACTCCATCTCAAAAAAAAATCAAAAATTAGTCAGGCATGGTGGTGGGCACCTGTAGTCCCAGCTACTCAGGAGGCTGAGACAGGAGAATTGCTTGAACCCGGGAGGTGGAGGTTGCAGTGAGCCAGGATGGAGCCCCTGCAGTCTAGCCTGGTTGACACAGTGAGACTCTGACTCAAATAAAAAAAATCTGAAGTTGAGGCAACAATTAATAGCCTACCAACCAAAAAAAGTCCAGGACCAGAAGAGTTCACAGCTGAATTCTACCAGATGTACAAAGAGAAGCTGGTACCATTCCTTCTGAAACTATTCCAAACAATACAAAAAGAGGGAATCCTCCCTAACTCATTTTATGAGACCTACATCATCCTGATACCAAAACCTGGCGGAGACACAACTGAAAAAGAAAATTTCAGGTCAGTATCCATGATGAACATTGATGCAAAAATCTTCAATAAAATACTGGCAAACCGAATCCAACAGCACATCAAAAAGCTTACCCATCACAATCAAGTCGGCTTCATCCCTGGGATGCAAGGCTGGTTCAACATACACAAATCTGTAAACACAATCCATCACATAAACAGAACCAAAGACAAAAACGATATGATTATCTCTCAATAGATGCAGAGAAGACCTTCGACAAAATCCAACAGACCTTTATACTAAAAACTCTCAATAAACTAGGTGTTCATGAAATGTATCTCAAAATAATCAGAGCTATTTATGACAAACCCACAGCCAATATCATACTGAATGGGCAAAAACTGGAAGCATTCCCTTTGAAAACTGGCACAAGATAAGGATGCCCACTCTCATCACTCCTATTCAACATAGTATTGGAAGTTCTGGCCAGGGCAATCAGGCAAGAAAAAGACACAAAGCATATTCAATTAGGAAAAGAGGAAGTCAAATGGTCTCTATTTGCAGAAGACAAGATTGTATATTTAGAAGACCCCATCATCTCAGCCAGAATCTCCTTAAGCTGATAAGCAACTTCAGCAAAGTCTCAGGATACAAAATCAATGTGCAGAAATCACAAGTGCTTATACACCAATAACAGACAAACAGAGAGCCAAATCATGAGTGAACTCACATTCACAATTGCTACAAAGAGAATAAAATACCTAGGAATACAACTAACAAGGAATGGGAAGGACCTCTTCAAGGAGAACTACAAACCACTACTCAAGGCAATAAGAGAGGACAAAAACAGATGGAAAAATATTCCATGCTCATGGTTGGGAAGAATCAATATCATGAAAATGGCCATACTGCCCAAAGTAATTTACAGATTCAGTGCTATCCCCATCAAGCTACCATTGACTTTCTTCACAGAATTGGAAAAAAACACCTTAAACTTCATGTGTAACCAAAAAAGAGCCTGCATAGCCAAAATAATTCTAAGCAAAAAAAAAACAAAGCTGGAGGCATCATGATACCTGACTTCGAACAACACTGCAAGGCTACAGTAATCAAAACAGCATGGTACTGGTACCAAAACAGAGATATAGACCAATAGAACAGAACAGAGGCCTCAGAAATAATGTCACACACTGGGCGCGGTAGTCCCAGCTACTCGGGAGGCTGAGGTGGGAGGATCGCTTGAGCCCAGGAGTTCTGGGCTGTAGTGCGCTATGCCGATCAGGTGTTGGCACTAAGTTCGGCATCAATATGGTGACCTCCTGGGAGCAGGGGACCACCAGGTTGCCTAAGGAGGGGTCAACTGGCCCAGGTTGGGAACGGAGCAGGTCAAACCTCCCGTGCTGATCAGTAGTGGGATCGCGCCTGTGAATAGCCACTGCATTCCAGCCTAGGCAACGTAGCGAGACTCCATCTCTTAAAAAAATAGTAAGGGGAGGGACAGCAGGGGGTGGGGAGTTCGGGAGGGATAGCATGGGGAGAAATACCAGATATAGGTGATGGGGAGGAAGGTAGCAAATCACACTGCCATGTGTGTACCTATACCTATGTAACAATCTTGCATGTTCTTCACATGTACCTCCAAACCTAAAATGCAATAAAAAGTATATATATTAAAAAAAAAACCAAAAAAAAACACAAAAAACATTATACAGTTATTAGAAGAAAATGCAGGAGAAAGTTCTCTTGGGTTAAGTCAAGAGATTTTAGCTATGGCATCAAACTATGATCCATGCAAGAAAATTTAGGTAAAAATCAGAACAGACACTTCACTTAAAGAAGTGACTGCATCATTTTATATTTCTACCAGCATTAAATGAGGGTTCCAAAAAAAAATAATAATAATAAATAAAAAATAAAAATAAAAATAAATAATGTCACACATCTACAACCATCTGATTTTTGACAAACCTGACAAAAGAAATGGGGAAAGGATTCCCTATTTAATAAATGGTGTCGGGAAAACTGGCTAGCCATATGCAGAAAACTGAAACTGGATCCCTTCCTTACACCTTATGCAAAAATTAACTCCAGATGGATTAAAGATTTATACGTAAGACCTAACACCATAAAAATCCTACAAGAAAATCTAGGCAATATCATTTAGGTCATAGGCATAGGCAAGGACTTTATGACTAAAACACCAAAATCAATAGCAACAAAAGTCAATATAGACAAATGGGATCTAATTAAACTGAAGAGCTTGTGTACAGCAAAAGAAATTATCATTGGAGCAAACCGGCAACCAATAGAATGGGCAAAATTTTTGCAATCTACCCATCTGACAAAGGGTTAATAACCAGAATCTACAAAGAAAAACATTTGTACAAGAAAAAATAACCGCATCAAAAAGTGGGTGAAGGATATGAATAGACACTTTTGAAAAGAAGACATTTATGCAACCAACAAACACATGAAAAAAAGCTTATCATCACTGGTCATTAGAGAAATGCAAATCAAAACCACATTAAGATACCATCTCATGCCAGTTATGATGGTGATCATTGAAAAATCAGGAGACAATAGATGCTGGAGAGGATGTGGAGAAATAGGAATGCCGTTTCATTGTTGGTGGGAATGTAAATTAGTTCAGCCGTTGTGGAAGACAGTGTGGTGATTCCTCAAGGATATAGAACTAGAAATACCATTGGAACCAGCAATTCCATTACTGCGTATATACCCAAAGGATTATAAAACATTCCATTATAAAGACACATGCACACGTATGTTTGTTGCAGCACTGTTTACAATAGCAAAGACTCGGAACCAACCCATATGCCCATCAATGATAGACTGGACAAAGAAAATGTGGTACATATACACCATGGAATACTATGCAGCCATAAAAAAGACTGAATTCATGTCCTTTGCGGGGACATAGATGAAGCTGGAAATCATCATTCTCAACAAACTAACACAAGAACAGAAAACTAAACACTGCACGTATTCACTCATAAATGGGGGTTGAACAATGAGAACACATGGACACAGGGAGGGGAACATCACACACAGAGGCCAGCTGGGGGGTAGGGGGGTAGGGGAAGGATAGCAGGGGGTGGGTGGATTGGGGAGGGATAACATTAGTAGAAATACCTAATGTAGATAACGGGAGATTGGTTGCAGCAAACCACCATGGCACATGGATGCCTGTGTAACAAACCTGCATGATCTGCACATGTACTCCACAACTTAAGTATAATAATAATTAAAAAAAGAAACTACTATTCCTCTTTTCTGAGTTTCAATCATCCCAATCTGCAACTACTGCCTCCTTTCTAACTGATTCCTTATCATTCCCTTATTTTAATGATATGTTAGTCCCACTCAGTGAACTTACTAGTCTCACTCTCCTTCATATCTACACTTCCCTCCATACTCTATATAAGTTCCATGGTCAACCATTATATTAATTCCTTTGCATGTGATCTAAATCCCTTGCTCCTCTCTTACTTTTTACTCAAGTGGCCAAATCCTAAGTCTGGTTAAATTCAACTCTTCACCTATCTTGCACCTGCGTAATTAAATTTGGCTGGGAAACATATGCCATGCTGAGTCTTCTCATCTTATATTCATAAGAAATACTGGTCTGTAGTTTTCCTCCCATGTAGTATCTTTGCCTGGCTTTAGTATTGGGATAACACTGGCCTCATACAATGAGTTGGGAAGTTTTCTCTCCTGTTCCGCTTTTTTTTTTTTTTTTAAGATTATGTACAACTGACATTATTTCTTTCTTAAATGTTTGATAGAATTTGTGAGTGAAACCATCTGGGCCTAGAAGCTTTTTAACTACAAATCACATTTCCTTGACAGATCTCAAACTACCCCAGGTTTCCTATTTCTTTTTGAGTGAGCTTCAGTAATGTGTATCTGTCAAGAAATTGGTCCATTACATCTAAGACATATAGACATAAATTTGTTTGCATTATTTCCGTATTATAATGTCTGAAGGGTCAGCAACCATTAAAATAACAAACAAGGAGTTATAGTCAATAATCCAAAACAAGACAAAATGGAATAATAAAAAGTATTCAACTCCAAAGAAGACAGATAAAGAGGAAAGGTGGAAGAAAAATAAAATGGAACAAATAGAAAACATGATAAATTTAAATCTAAGCATATCTAAAATTACATTAAATGAAAATTACCTCAACACTCCAGTGAAAATGAAGAGATTGTCAAATTGGGTAAAAAAGTAAGACCCAGTCATATTTGCTGCCTGCAAGAACCACACTTTAAATATAAAGAGACAAATAGTTTAAATGGGAAAAAAATGGGGAAATATACCATGGCAACTCTTGTCGAAAGGAATCTGGAGTGGCTATTAACATCAGACAGTCTAGATTTCAGTGCAAAGTATATTGTTAGGAATAAAGAAGATCATTTCATAATAACAAAAGTTTCAATTCATCAGGAAGAAATAAGATACCTAAATGTTTATACAGCTAATAAAAGAGCTTCAAAATACATGGAACAAAAACTGATAGAAACACAAGAAAAAAACAGACAAATCCATGATTCTGACTGGAGACTTCAATATCCTTCTCTAAAAATATGATGGGATAAGGAGAAAATCAGTAAGGATATAAAATATTTGAACAACACTATTGCTGTGGTCTGAATGTCTGTGTCCTCACAAAATTCATATGTTGAAAATCCCCAATGTGGTAATATTAAGAAGTGGAACCTTTGGGAGGGGCTTCACTCTCATTAATGGGATTAGTGCCCTTATAAAAGAGGCTTGAGGAAGCCCCTTTGCCTTTTCACCATATGTGAACATGTAGAAGGCACCATTATGAAGCCCTCACCAGACACTGAATCTGTTGGGTGCCTTGATCTTGGCCTTTCCAATCTCCAGAAGTACAAGCAATAAATTTCTTTCAGTCTAACAACTACCAACCAATTTAAACTAATTGACATAAGATAGTGTAATTCATTATATTATGGAACACTCCACCCAACTACAGAAGAATATTAGTTCTTGTCAAGTGTACATGAAGCATTCAGGATAGATCACATTGAAGATAATAAACGAAACCTTAAGAAAATTAAAAGAATCCAATCCGTACAAAGTATCTGCTCTCATCACAACAAAATTAAGTTACAAATCAATAACAAAAACGTATCTGAAAATTCTCCAAGTATTTGAAAACAAGATGACACCCTTCTAAATAATCCATGAAACAAAGAAGAGATCTAAAGGGTAATTAGAATATGTTTTGATCTGAATGAAAGTGAAAACACCTATATTAGCAAAGAACAAAGGTTCTAAAGTCAGTGACCTCAATTTCACATTAAGACACCTGGAAATGAAGAGCAAATTCAACCCAAAATAAACTGAAAAAAGGACATATGTAAATAATAATAAAGCCACGGTGGGAGTCAATGGTATAGAAAAGAGGAAAACAATAGAGAAAAATCAATGAAGCCAAAATCTGGTTCTTTGAAAAGATCAATAAAATTGATAAGCCTCTACCAGACTGACCAACAAAACAGAGAGAAGACATGCATGACTAATGTCAGAAATAAGAGAGGTTATATCACTATACAATCCACAAAATATTAAATGGATTATGGGACACTGTAATAATTATATGCCTATAAATTTGACAATTTAAATAAAATGGATAAATTCTCTGAAAGAAACGAACTATCAAAGCTCACACAAGAAAAATTAGATAACTTTAATAATCCTATATCTATTAATAAAATTGAACTGGTAATTATAAACCTTTCCACAAAGAAAGCATAAGGCCCCAGATGACTTCACCGATGAATTCTACCCAAAATTTAAGGAATAAACAATACCATTTCTACACTAACTCTTCCAGAAAATTGAGGAAGAGGGATTATTTCCCAACTCATTGTCCTGATACCAAAATATTTTCTATGAGGCCAGCACTATCTTGATACAAAAATTTTCTGAACAAAATTTCAGCAAAGCAAATTCAATATTATATAAAAAGGATAATAATGCACCATGAGGAAGTAAGGTTTATCCAAAAAATGCAGGGTTGGTTTTATATGTAAAATCCAGTCAATGTAACTCACCATATTAACAAACTGGAAAGAAAAAATCATATGATCATCTTAACCAGTGCAAAAAAAAAGTACATGACAAAATTTAACATCTGTCTCTCATATAAATTCTCAGTAAAGTAGAAATTGCTGGGAACTTCCTCAACCTGATAAAAAACAGCCACAAAAAAACTTACAGCTAGTATTACACTTATTAGTGAAGGATCAGGAATAGGAAAAGGAATGTCCACTTTTACTCTTCTATTCAGCATTGTATTGGACATTCTAGCCAGTGCAATCAGGCAAGACAAATAAATAAAAGATATCCAGATCAGAAAGGAAGAAGTAAAACTGTATTTATTCACAAACATGATCATCTATCTAGAAAATCTGATGGAATTTTCAGAAAATCTCCTTAAACTATTAAGTGTGTTTAGCAAGACTGCAGGATACAAGATCAGTGCACAAAAATTACTTGTGTTTTTGTATACTAGTAGTAAAAAATCAATAATTGAAATTAACAAAACAATACCATTTACAATAGCAACAAAATACTTAGGGATCTTAATCCAATACCTAATCCAAAATACACCTGACAAAAGATGTGAAAGATCTGTACAGTGAAAACTACAGAAAATTGCTGGGAAAAACTGAAGAAAATCCAAAATAATTGGGGAGATATATTCATGGGTCAGAATATTCAACATTATTAAAGTGTCAACTCTCCCCAAATTGATCTATAGATTTAAATGCAATCCCAAACAAAATCCCTGAAGGCTTCTGTAGCATTGACAAGCTGATTCTAAAATTTATATGGAAATGCAAAGGAAATAGAATAGCTAAAGCAACTTTGAAGAAGATCATAATTAGAGGGCTAGTAAAAATGTCCCTACTACCCAAAGCCATCTACAGATTAAATACAATCCCTATGAAAATTTTAATGTCATTCATTACAGAAATTTTTAGAAATCCTAAAATTCATATGGAACCACAAAAAATCTTGACTTCTTAAGGCAATCATAAGCAGAAAGGGAAAGCTGGAGGCATCACACTACTGAATTTCAAATATATTACCAAGCTATAGTAATTAAGACAGCATAGTACTGGCATAAAAACAGACACATCAACCAATGGAACAGAATAGACAGCCCAGACAAATTCTCACCTCCATGGTCAACTTATTTTTTGCAAAGATACCAACAATACAAAATGGAGAAAGAATAGTCTCTTCAAAAATGGCATTGAATAAGCTGGATATCTGTCTACAGAAAAATGAGAATGGACACTTGTCTCACCTCTTATACAAAAAGCAACTCAAAATGGATTCAAGACTTAAACATAAAATCTGAGAATATAAAATCACTGGAAGAAAACATGAGGTAAATTTCCATAACACTGGTCTGAGCAGAGATTTCTTAGCTATGACATCAAACCACAGGCTATGAAGGCAAAAATAGACAAATGGAATTGTATGAAAATAAAAAGCTTCTGTACAGCAAAGGAAAAAATTAATAGAGTGAAGAGACAACACAGGGATTAGGAGAAACTATTTGCAAATCATACATCGAATAAAGGGCTAATATATACAAGGGACTCACACTGCTCGAGAACAAAGAAAACAAATAACCCTTTTTAAAAATGGGCAAAGGACTTGAATAGAAATTTTTCGAAAGAAGACATGAAAATGGCCAACACATATATGAAAAAAACTTCAACATCTCTAATTATCAGAGAAATGCAAATTAAAACCACAATGAAATATCACCTCACACCTGTTAGATTGACTGTCATCAAAAAGATAAAAGATAACAAGTGTTGTTGAGGATACGGAGAAAGGGCAACTTTTATACACTTTTGGTAGTATTGTAAATTAGTACAGTCATTTTCTCAAAAAAACTAAAAATAGAATCACCATAAGATCCAGAAATCCCACTACTGGGTACATACCCAAAGGAATTAAAATCAGTATGCTGAAGAGATGCCTGCATTTCCATGTTTATTGCTGCATTAACAATAGCTAAGATATAAAAACAACCTAAGTATCCATCAATGGATGAATGGATTTCAAATTGTAGTATTTATATGCAATACTATTTGGCCTTAGAAAAACACAGGAAATTCTAGGCCAGGCACAGTGTCTCATGCCTATTATTCCAGTGCTTTGGGAGGCTGAGGCAGGAGGATCCCTTGAGGCCAGGAGTTCAAGACCAGCCTTAGCATTACAGCAAGACCCTGTCTCTCAAAAAAATATATATATATATATCCAGGCATGGCATGTACCTGTAGTCCTAGCTACTTGGGAGGCTGAGGCAGGAGAATTGCTTGAGCCCAGGAACTCAAGGTTGTTGTTACATCACTGACTCCAGCCTGGGTAACAGAAAGAGACCTTGTCTCTAAAAACAAACAAACAAAAGAAGAGGAAATTCTGTTATTTGTGACAACATGTGTGGCCTTAGAGTATATTATGTTAAATAAAATAACCTGGACACAGAGAGACAAACACCATAGGATCTCACTTATACATGAAATTTTTAAAAGTCAAACTCATAGAAGTAGAAGGTAGAATGGTGGTTACCAGAGGTTGGTGGTGGGAGGGGGATGGGAAAGTGGGAGACGTTGGTCAACAAGTACAAACTTTCAGTTAGACAAGAATAACTTCTGGTGTTCTATTGCACAGCAAGGTGACTATAGTTAATAATGTATATTTCAAAATAACTAAAAGAGAGGATTTTAAATGTTCTTACAACAAAGAATTGATAAGCATTCAAGGTGACAAATAGGTTAATTACCTGATTTGATCATTCTACAATGTATGCATGTATTAAAACATCACATTGTACTCCATAAATACATGCAGTTATTATTTGTCAATTAAAAATGAAAAAGAACAAAGTTAGAGGGCTAAAACTACCTGATTTTAAGAATTCCTTTAAAGCTGCAGTAATATAGACAGCATGGAACTGGTGGGAAGATAGATAAATAGATTAACGGAATAGAATAGAAAAAACATAAATAGACTTTTACATGTGAAGGCAACTGATTTTTGACAAAGGTGAAGAGGCAATTTAGTGGAGAAAGGATACTGTTTTCAATAAATGATGCTAGAGCAATTAGATAAATATGTATATGTTAAAAAAGAGAGAACAAAAATCCATACCTTTCATCTATTAAAAAAAAAAACCTCAAAATGGATCATAGATTTAAATGTAATACTTCTAGATAGAAGAGCATAGACCTGAATATAAATTTCTAAAAGAAAACACAGGAAAAACTTCTGTGAACTTGGACTAGGCAAAAATATCTTAGATATGATACTAAAAACACAATACATAAAAATTTGATAAATTGGACTTCATCAAAATTTAAAACATCTATTCTTCAAAAGACATGGTGAAGAAAAGCGTAAGATGACCTACAAAATGAGAGAAAATGTGTGCAAACCATATATCTTATAAATGACATGTACTCAGAATATACAAAGAACTGTCAAAACATTACTAAGAAAACAAATAACTAAATTTAAAAATGAGCAGAAGATATGAACAGATATTTCACTGAAGAAGATATCTGAATGGCAAATAAACACATACAAAGATGCTCAACATTGATAGTGCTTAGGGAAATGTAAAGAAAATTACAACGAGATACAAACTATTAGAACACTAAAAATTAAAACTTTGACCATACCAAGGCTTGGCAAGGATGCAGAGGAAATGGAATGCTCTCATACATTGCTGATGGAAATGTCAATGGTACAACCATTTTTGAAAACAGTTTGCAGGTTCTTAAATAGTTAAACATATATTTGCTATGTGATCCAGCTTAGTCCATTTGTGCTGCTGTAAGAGATTACCTGAGACTGGGTTATTTATTTATTTATTTATTGAGATGGAGTTTCACTCTTGTTGCCCAGGCTGGAGCACAATGGTGCAATCTCGGCTCACTGCAACCTTTGCCTCCTGGGTTCAAACAATTTTTCTGCCTCGGCCTCCCAAATAGCTTGGATTGCAGGCACCTGCCACCATGTCTGGCTAATTTTTTGTATTTTTAGTAGAGATGGGGTTTCGCCATGTTGGCCAGGCTGGTCTCGAATTCCTGACCTCAGGTGATCCATCCACCTCAGCCTCCCAAAGTGTTGAGATTACAGGTGTGAGCCACCATGCCTGGCGACTGGGTAATTTTATAAAGAACAGAAATTTATTTTCTCATAGTTCTGCAGACTAGGAAGTCCAAGATCAAGGTCTGCCATATTTGTTGTCTGAGGGCCACTTTCTGCTTCCACGATGGTGTTTTATTTGCATCACCTTCTGGAGAGGAGGAAGACTGTGCTGTCACATGGCTGAAGGAAGAAAGGCAAAAGGAACAAACTCCTGTCAAGCCCTTTTATAAGGGCACTTAATCCCATTCACAAAAGCGGGGAACCCTCATAACCTAATCATCTCTTAAATGTCCCACCTCTTAATACTACCACATTAGTAATGCTTGAATTTTGAAGGAGACACATTTAAACCATAGCACCAACCACATTGTTAGATTTTTACCCAAGAGAAATGAAAGTATGTGTCAGGACAAATACTTGTACATGAATGTTCATAGCAGCTTTATTTGTACTGGCCAAAGGCTGGAAACAGCTCAAATGTTTGGAAATGGATAAACAAACTGTGGTATGTCAACACAATAGACTATTGCTCAGCATTAAAAAGGAATAAAATGAGTGAATGGCATAACATGCTTGAATTCAAAAGAATTAAGCTGAGCAAAAGAAGCCAAAGTGTTCATATCATATGATTCCATTTATGTAAAACAAAAAGAAATGCAAATTAATATATAATTACAGAAAGCAGATCAGTAGTTTCCTTGAGACAGATCTGAATGGGGAGATATTACAAAGGGAAATGCAGAAACTTCGAAGTAATAGGTATGTTCAATATCTTAATTGTGGTGGTATATACATCAATCTCATTAAATTGTGTACTTTAAATGTGTGCAATTTTATTGTATACCAAATATATCTCTACTAAGCTGTTAAATTAAATGGTCCCAGCACCATTTTTTTGTGAACATAGACAAGCTTACTGTAAAATTTATATTGAAAGGTACAGGACCTAGTATAGCTAAAGCAATCTTTAAAAAGAAGAAAATGGAAAGAATGAGTCTACCCAATATGAAGTCCTACTACATAGCTACAGTAATCAAAACAGTGTCATATTGGAAGAAGAATAGACACATAGATCAATAAAATAGGATAGAGAACCTAGAAATAGACACAAACATGCCCAATTGATTTTTGACAAAGGCACAAAACCAATTGAATTGAGGAAGCATAGACTTTTCAATAAATGGTGCTGGAGCAATTGAGCATCCATAGATGGAAAAAGAAACTCCATCTAAACCTCGTACCTTATAAAAAATTAACCCAAGAAGTACAGACTTAACATAGAACTATTATTTAAGGAGAGAGGATCCAAGATGGCGAAATAGGAACAGCTCCGGAGTGCAGTTTCCAGGAATAACAATGCAGAGGGTGAGTGCCCACTGCATTTCCAAACAAATTTTCACTGCCCACAGACCAGGAGATTCCTGGGCCAAAAAGTGCCATGAGTTTTCAGCACGGTGATTTCAGCTGGTGCCAGGTTGATGCACAGAAACTCACACAAATCTGGGTGTCCGTTTCAACTGGCGCCTGGAATGCCTGGGAGACAGAGCTACCCATTCAACTGAAAGGGAGGGGGCAGAGACAGGGAGCCAGGCAATCTGGCTCAGCAGGTACCACCCCCACAAAACAAGCAATCTGAAACGCTGTGGATTGAGAGTCTCCCAGCAAGCCCAGCTGGACCCTGGACAGTCCAGCTCAGTGGGGGTAAGGGCGACCACCACTACTGAGGCAGTCCGCCACTACCAAGGCAGTTCATACAGCAGCTGGGCAGAGCCTGTGGCAGCCCAGCAACACCTCTGCTGGCAGACTGTGACTAGACTACTCCGTGAGGGGCAGGGCATCTATGAAAAAAGGCAGCAGCATGACAGGAACTTATAAATAAAGCTGACCTTCCTAGAACAGAGCACCTGGGAAAACAGGCAGTTATGAGTTCCGCTGCAGCAGACTTAAAAGTACCTGCCCAACAACTCTGCACAGAACAACAGAGCTCCCAGCACAGCACCTGAGCTCCTGTAAGGGACACACTGTCTCCTCAAGCAGCTACCCAACCCCAGTATACCCAAAAGGACACGTCATAAAGGAGAGCTCAGGTCGACATCTGGCAGGTACCCTTCTGGGATGAAGATAAGAGAATAAGAAACCAGCAGCAACCCTTACTGTTCTACAGCCCCTGCGGGTGATCCCAGGCAAGCAGGGTCTGGAGTGGACCTCCAGCAGTCCTGCAGCAGAGGGCCCTGACTGTTAGAAGGAAAACTAAGAAACAGAAAGAAATAACTTCATCATCAACAAAAGGACGTCCACTCAGAGACCCCATCCGAAAGTCACAAACTACAAAGACCACAGGTAGATAAAGCCACTAAGATGGGAAGAAACCAGCACAAAAAGATGAAGACACTGAAAACCAGAACACATCTCCTCCTCCAAAGGATCACAACCCCTCACCAGCTAGGGATCAAAGATGGATGGAGAGTGAATCTGATGAATTGACAGAAACAGGCTTCAGAAGGTGGGTAATAACAAACTTCTCAGAGCTAAAAGAACATGTGCTAACCCAATGCAAAGAAGCTAAGAACCTAGAAAAAAGGTTCGATTAGATGCTAACTAGAATAAACAGCTTATAGAAGAATATAAACAACTTGATGGAGCTGAAAAACACAGCACAGTTTCAATAGCCAAATCGACCAAGCAGAAGAAAGGATATCAGAGACTGAAGATCAACTCAATGAAATAAAATGAAAAGGCAAGATGAGAGAAAAAGAGTCAAAAGAATGAATAAAGCCTCCAAGAAAAATGGGATTATGTGAAAAGACCTAATCTACAATTGAGAAGTGTACCTGAATGTGACAGAGAGAATGAATCCAAGCTGGGAAACACTCTTCAGGATATTATCCAGGAGAACTTCCCCAATCTAACAAGCCAGGCCACCATTCAGGTCCAGGAAATACAGAGAACACCACAAAGATATTCCTCAAGAAGAGCAACCCAAGGCACATAATTGTCAGATTCACCAGGGTTGAAATGAAGGAAAAAATGCTAAGGGCAGCAAGAGAGAAAGGTCAGGTTGCCCACAAAATGAAGCCCATCAGACTCACAGCAGATCTCTCAGCAGAAACTCTACAAGCCAGAAGAGAGTGCGGGCCAATATTCAACATCCTTAAAGAAAAGAACCTTCAACCTAGAATTTCATATCCAGCCACACTAAGCTTCATAGCAAAGGAGAAATAAAATCCTTTATAGACAAGCAATTGCTGAGAGATTTCGTCACCACCAGGCCTGCCTTACAAGAGCTCCTGAAAGAAGCACTAAACATGGAAAGGAACAACCAGTTCCAGCCACTCCAAAAACATACCAAATGGTAAAGACCATCTACAAAATGAAAAAAAAAATGCGTCAACTAACGGGCAAAACATCCAGATAGCATCAAAATGGCAGGATCAAAGTTACACATAATAATATTAACCTTAAATGTAAATGGGCTAAATGCCCCAATCAAAAGACACAGACTGGCAAATTGGATAAAAAGTCAAGACCCATCAGAGTGCTGTATTCAGTAAACCCATCTCATGTGCAAGGACACACATAGGCTCAAAATAAAGGGGTGAAGGAAGACTTACCAAGCAAATGGAGAGCAAAAAAAAGCAGGAGTTGCAATCCTAGTCTCTGATAAAATGGACTTTAAACCAACAAAGATCAAAAGAGACAAAGAAAGGTATTACATAATGGTAAAAGGATCAATGCATCAAGAAGAGCTAATGATCCTAAATATATACACACCCAATACAGGAGCAACCATGTACATAAAACAAGTTCTTAACAACCTACAAAGAGACTTAGACTCCCACACAATAATAGTGGGAGACTTTAACACTCCACTGTCAATATTAGACAGATCAATGAGACAATTAACAAGGATATTCAGGACTTGAACTCAGATCTGGACCAAGAAGACCTAATAGACATCTACAGAAATCTCCACCCCAAATCCACAGAATACACATTCTTCTCAGCACCACATTGCACCTACTCTAAAACTGACCACATAATTGGAAGTAAATCACTCCTCAGCCAATGCAAAAGAATGGAAATCGTAACAAAGTCTCTCAGATGACACTGCAATCAAATTAGAACTCAGAATTAAGAAACTAACTCAAAACCTCACAGCCTCATGGAAACTGAACAACTGGCTCCTGAATAACGACGGGAT
>PVKV010013757.1:25808-60285 GCA_004027835.1 Alouatta palliata
AAAAAAAAAAAAAAAAAAAAAAAAAAAAAAAAAAAAAAAAAAAAAAAAAAAAAAAAAAAAAAAAAAAAAAAAAAAAAAAAAAAAAAAAAAAAAAAAAACTCAAAACCTAGCAGAAGACAAGAAATAACTATGATCAGAGGAGAACTGAAGGAGATAGAGACAAAAAAAAAAAAAACCCTTCAAAAAATCAATAAATCCAGGAGATGATTTTTTGAAAGGATCAACAAAATAGACAGACCAATAGCCACATTAATAAAAAAGAAAAGGGAAAAGAATCAAATAGATGCAATAATAAAAATGATAAATGGAATATCACCACTGATTCCACAGAAATACAAACTACAATCAGAGATTACTACAAAAAACTCTATGCATATAAACCAGTAAACCTGGAAAAAAATGGATAAATTCCTGGACACTTGCACCTTCCCAAGCTTAAACCAGGAAGAAGTTGAAACCTTGAATAGACTAATAACAAGGGCTGAAGCTCAGGCAACAATTAATAGCCTACCAAAAAAAAAAGTCCAGGTCCAGAAGGGTTCACAGCTGAATTCTACCAGACGTACAAAGAGGAGCTGGTACCATCTCTTCTGAAACTATTCCAAACAATGCAAAAAGAGGGAATCCTTCCCTAATCATTTTATGAGACCAACATCATCCTGATACCAAAACCTAGCAGAGACTCAACAAAAAAAGAAAACTTCAGGACAATATCCATGATGAACATAGACGTAAAAATCTTCAATAAAATACTGGCAAACCAATTGCAACAGCACATCAAAAAGCTTAGCCATCACAATCAAGTAGGCTTCATTCCACGGATGCAAGGCTGGTTCAACATATGCAAGTCTATAAATGTAATCCACCACAAAAACAGAATCAAAGACAAAAACAACATGATTATCTCAATAGATGCAGAGAAGGCCTTCAACAATATTCAACAGCCCTTTATGCTAAAAACTCTCAATAAACCAGGTATCGAAGGCACATATCTCAAAACAATAAAAGTTATTGTTACAACAAACCTATAGCCAATATCATACTGAATGGGCAAAAACTGGAAGCATTCCCTTTGAAATCTGGCACTAGACAAGGATGCCCTCTCTCACCACTCCCATTCAATACAGTATTGGAAGTTCTAGCCAGAGCAATTAGGCAAGAAAAAAAAAATAAAGGATATTCAGTTAGGAAAGGAGGAAATCATATTGTCTCTATTTGCAGATGACGTGATTGTATATTTAGAAGACCTGATCATCTCGGCCCAAAAGCTCTTTAAACTGATAAGCAACTTCAGCAAAGTCTCAGGATACAAAATCAATGTGCAGAAATCACAAGCATTTCTATACACCAATAACAGACTAACAGAGAGCCAAATTATGAGCAAACTCCCATTCACAATTGCTACAAAGGGAATAAAATGCTTAGGAATACAACTAACAAAGGATGTAAAGGATCTCCTCAAGGAGAACTACAAACCACTGCTCAAGGAAATAAGAAAGGACACAAACAGATGGAGAAACATTCCCTGCTCATGGTTAGGAAGAATCAATATCATGAAAATGGCCATACTGTCCAATGTAATTTATAGATTCAATGCTATCCCCATCAAGCTACCAATGACCTTCTTCACAGAACTGGAAAAAACCACCTTAAACTTCATATGGAACCAGAAGAGAGTCTGCATATCTAAGACAATCCTAAGCAAAAAGAACAAAGCTGGAGGCATCAAGCTACCTGATTTCAAACTATACTACAAAGCTACAGTAATGAAAACAGCATGGTACTGGTACCAAAACAGAGATATAGACCAATGGAACAGAACAGAAGCCCTGGAGGCAATGCCAAACATCTACAACCATCTGATATTTCACAAACACAATAAAAACAAGCAATGGGGAAAGGATTCCCTGTTTAATAAATGGTGTTGGGAAAACTGGTCAGCAGTGTGCAGAAAGCAGAAACTGGACCCCTTCCTGACACCTTACACTAAAATTAACTCCAGATGGATTAAAGACTTAAACATAAGACCTAACACCATAAAAACTCTAGAAGAAAACCTAGGCAAAACTATTCAGTATATACACATAGGCAAGGACTTCATGACTAAAACATTAAAAGCATTGGCAACAAAAGCCAAAATAGACAAATGGGACCTAATTAAACTCCAGAGCTTCTGCACAGCAAAAGAAACAATCATTAGAGTGAACTGGCAACAATAGAATGGGAAAAAAATTTTGCAATCTACCCATCTGACAAAGGGCTAATATCCAGAATCTACAATGAACAAAAAGAGATTTACAAGAAAATAACAAACAAATCCATTCAAAGGTGGGTGAAGGATATGAACAGACACTTTTCAAAAGAAGACATATATGAGGCCAACAAACATATGAAAAAATGCTCATCATCACTGGTCATTAGAGAAATGCAAATCAAAACCACATTGAGATACTATCTCATGTCAGTTAGAATGGTGATCATTAAAAAGTCTGGAGACAACAGATGCTGGAGAGGATGTGGAGAAATAGGAACACTTTTACACTGTTGGTGGGAGTGTAAAGTAGTTCAACCATTGTGGAAAACAGTGTGGCGATTCCTCAAGGACCTAGAAATAGAAATTCCATTTGACCCAGCAATCCCATTACTGGGTATATACCCAAAGGATTATAAATCATTCTATTATAAAGACACATGCACACATCTGTTCATTGCAGCACTGTTTACAATAGCAAAGACCTGGAACCAACCCAAATGCCCATCAACGACAGACTGGACAGGGAAAATGTGGCACATATACACCATGGAATACTATGCAGCCATAAAAAACGATGAGTTTGTGTCCTTTGTAGGGACATGGATGGTTTTCTCAGCAAACTGACACAAGAACAGAAAATCAGACACTGCATATTCTCACTCATAGGTGGGTGTTGAGCAATGAGAACACATGGGACACAGGGAGGGAAGCATCACATACTGGGGTCTGTTGGGGGGGCCATGGGAGGGACAGCGGGAATTGGGGAGGTTGAGGAGAGATAACATGGGTAGAAATGCCAGATGTAGGTGATGGGGGGGATGGAGGCAGCAAACTACATTGCCATGTGTGTACCTATGCAACAATTCTGCATGATCTGCACGTGCACTCCAGAACCTAAAGTACAATAAAAAAAAAAAAAAAAGAACCATTATTTAAAAGTTTGGAAAAATAGGGTGAAATCCTTCAGATATAGGGCCAGGCAGAATTGTAGACTTTATAGCAAAAGCATGATCCATAAGAGAAAATACTGATAAATTGGACTTTATCAAAGTTAAAAAACTTTTGCTTTGTGAAAAAACATGTTAAAGGAGGAAAAGATAAGCTACACACTGGGAGAAAACATTGGCACAACACATATTTGAGAAAGGATTTGTATCTCATATACTACAAAGAGCTCTTAAAACTGAGCAATAAAAAAGCAGTCCTATTAGAAAATGGGCATAGGCCTGGCGCAGTGGCTCACCTCTGTAAACCCAGCACTTTGGGAGGCCGAGGCGGGCAGATCACCTGAGGTCGGGCGTTTGAGACCAGCCTGACCAACATGGAGAAATCCCATCACTACTAAAAATACAAAATTAGTCAGGTGTGGTGGCACATGCCTGTAATCTCAGCTACTCGGGAGGCTGTGGCAGGAGAATTGCTTGAACCTGGGATGCGAAGTTTGCAGTAAACTGAGATTACACCTTCGCACTCCAGCCTGGGCAACAAGAGAGAGACTCTGTCTCAAACAGAAAGAAAAAGAAAATGGATGAAAGACATGAAGAAACCAAGAAGATGGTCAAATCATCTTATGGAAATATATCAACACCATTAGCCATTAGGGCGATAAAAATTGCCCTGTATGAGGCCATAATGAGATATCACTAGACACCTATCAGAATGGTTAAAATTAAAAAGTAACAACACCATATAGCAGTTAGTATGTGAAGAAAATGAATTGCTGGTGGAAATATAAAATGGCACAGCCACTCTGGAAAACAGTTTGACAATTTATTATAAAACTAAACAAACAACTACTGTATGACCCAGCTGTACTGTATGACACACCTGAGCATTTATCCCAGACAAATGAAAATTTGTGTTGACACAAAAACTTGTACACAAATGTTGATAGCAGCCTTACTCATAACAGTCAAGACTGGAAGCAGCTCAACCTGAAATAGGTGAATGTTTAAACAAACTGTGGTACATCCATACCATGGATTACTATCTAGCAACAGAAAGCAACAAACTATTGATACACATGTCTTAGTCTGTTTTGTATTGCTATAACAGAATACCACAGACTGTATACTTCATAAACAATAGGATTTTTTTGGCTCACAGTTCTAGAGGCTGAGAAGTCAAAGAGCATGGCACTAGCATCTGGTGAGGGCATTCATGCTCTATCATCCCATGGCAGAAGGCAGAAGGGCAAGAGAGGTGCAAGAGAGAGAGAGCAAAAGGAAGTCAAACTTGCTTTTATAACAAAACCATTCTCATGATAACTGACCCACTCCAGAGATAATGTTATTGATCTATCAATAAGAGCAGAGCCCTCAATTACCTAATCACTTCTTATTAGGCTCCACCTCCCAATGCTGCTGCACTGGGGATAAAGTTTTCAATGCATGAACTTTGGGGGGCTCATATAAACCATAGTAATGGTTTATATGTGCTGTAATCTTGGACTTTCCAGCCTCCAGAAGTGTGAGAAATAGATTTCTGTTCTTTATAAATTACTCATGTGAAGGTATTTTGTTATAGCTGCCTAAACAGACTAAGACAGGCCCTCATGTGGAGAAACCCTCTCTCATATAGAAAGGATGGAGGAATAGGGGAGACTGAAAGGCAGTCTAGGCAGAAGGAACAGCAGGTGCAATAGCCCTGAAGCAATAAGAAGTTGATTGGGGTTGGAGGTTCAGGACAGAAAGAAGGTAATTGAAGCAGAGGATATCACCAGGTGAAGATGATGAGCTCAGAGATGTGGCTTGGATCAAGATTGTATAGCACCCTGTAGACAGTGGTAAGAAGCTTAGATATTATTCTGGTTGAGACAGAAATCATCTTATGGTTTTGAGCAGGGGAGTACCATGATCTGCTTCGTAATTTAGGCAGATCATACACACTGGTGTATGAACAGAATGAAGAAGAAAGTGGAAAGGCCAATTAGAAGGTTGTTGCTGTGATCCACTTAAGGGATGATGGTTTAGCCTGGGGTAAAGGGATTTACCTGTTAGTTTTGTGAAGTAAACAAATGGTCCATGTTATGGATATGTCAAGGTGTCATGTTAACATCTAAGACAGAAGAGATGGTGTTAAATGTGAGATAGTGGAAAGTACCTCTAAATGATACTTACCAGCAGGTAGCTGGAAATACAGAAGAGCATCAAGAGCTAAAGAGATAGATATGAGAGTCATTGTCATTGAGGGTATAATTGAGTGCTTGGAAATAGATGACATCACTGAAGAAGCAAAAGAATCAAGAGAGAAGAACAGAGAAGACCGAGGGTAGAATTTGGGATAGCACCCATATTTACGTTATTTTTCTGTTAAAATTACTTTAAATTTGAAATGTAATATAAATATATTACAGAAAAATTGGAAAGTAGAAAAAAGAAAAAAAATCTGATTATCTAAATCAAGCATTTTATTATTATAAAGGATTTCTTCCTCCCAGCACATTGGTATATATCTTTTAACTAGAGTGCAAATAGTTTTATATTGTATTATACTTCCTCACTATTCCAGAACATCATCTAGTTCAATTCCTCATTTATAGATGAGGGCTTGAGATTAAGAGCCATATGCCAAACACACAGCTACTAAGAGTTAGAGCTGGGATGTGAACCTAGGTCTACCTAAACCTTTGTCCAGCCCAGAAAAGCAATTTTAATGTTTTCCTTTTGGTGTATCCCATGGGAAAGACATTCCCTTGGCTGGCCAGAGACAAAAGCACGGCAAAACTCAGGGAACAGAAAAGAAATACTCAATTTCACAGTTGCTGAAAGCAAATGATTTCATTTTTTTTTTTTTTTTTTTTTTTTTTTAGGGAAACCATGGTATTTTTTTCCAGTTTTATTTACTGAAGCACACATAAATTCATTCTAGTTATAAACATTTTAAACAACAAAGATGTACAGAGACTGAAAAGTGAAAATCTCCCATATTCTGGAGGATTTCTCATCACTTATGATACTATCACACTATACATTTTGTTACTTTTTTTCTTTTATATATATGTAAGATATATGTATATGTGTGTGTATATATATATGTATATATATATATATATATATTTTATTGCACTTTAGGTTCTGGGGTACATGTGCAGAACATGCACTATTGTTGCATAGGTACTTACATGGCAAAGTGATTTGCTGCCTCCATCACCCCATCACCTATATCTGGCATTTCTCCCCAGGTTATCCCTCCCCAACCTCCCTACCCCGTGCTGTCCCTCCTCTATTCCCCACCAAAAGACCCCAGTGGGTGATGCTCCCCTCCCTGTGTCCATGTGTTCTCATTGTTCAACACCTGTCTATGAGTGAGAACATGTGGTGTTTGATTTTCTGTTCTTGTGTCAGTTTGCTGAGAATGATAGTTTCGAGATTCATCCATGTCCCTACAAAGGACACAAACCCATCCTTTCTATGGCTGCATAGTATTCCATGGTGTATATGTGCCACATTTTCCTTGTCCAGTCTATCATCGATGGGCATTTGGGTTGGTTCCAGGTCTTTGCTAAACAGTGCCGCAATGAACTTACGTGTGCATGTGTCTTTATAATAGAATGATTTATAATCCTTCAGTTATATACCTGGTAATAGGGTTGTTGGGTCAAATGGAATTTCTATTTCTAGGTCCTTGAGGAATCACCACACCGTCTTCCACAATGGTTGAACTACTTTACACTCCCACCAACAGTGTAAAAGTGTTCCTATTTCTCCACATCCTCTCCAGCATCTGCTGTCTCCAGACTTTTTAATGATCACCATTCTAACTGACATAAGATAGTATCTCGATATGGTTTTGATTTGCATTTCTCTAATGAGCAGTGATGATGAGCATTTTTCATATGTTTGCTGGCCTCATAAATGCCTTCTTTTGAAAAGTGTCTGTTCATATCCTTCACCCACTTTTGAATGTGTTTGTTTGTTTTTTTTTTTCTGGTAAGTCTGTTTTAGTTCATTGTGGATTCTGGATATTAGCCCTTTGTCAGATGGGTAGATTGCAAAATTTTTTTTCCATTTTGTTGGTTGCCATTTCACTCTAATGATTGTTTCTTTTGCTGTGCAGAAGCTCTGGAGTTTAATTAGGTCCCATTTGTCTATTTTGGCTTTTGTTGCCAATGCTTTTGGTGTTTTAGTCATGAAGTCCTTGCCTATGCCTATGTCCTGAATGGTTTTGCCTAGGTTTTCTTCTAGGGTTTTTATGGTGTTAGGTCTTATGTTTAAGTCTTTAATCCATCTGGAGTTAATTTTAGTGTAAGGTGTCAGGAAGGGGTCCAGTTTCTGCTTTCTACACACTACTAGCCAGTTTTCCGAACACCATTTATTAAATAGGGAATCCTTTCCCCATTGCTTGTTTTTGTCAAGTTTGTCAAAGATCAGACAGCTGTAGATGTTTGGCATTGCCTCCAGGACCTCTGTTCTGTTCCATTGGTCTATATGTCTGTTTTGGTACCAGTACCATGCTGTTTTCATTACTATAGCCTTGTAGTATAGTTTGAAGACAGGTAGTGTGATGCGTCCAGTTTTGTTCTTTTTGCTTAAAATTGTCTTGGCTATATGGGCTCTCTTTTGGTTCCATATGAAGTTTAAGGTGGTTTTTTCCAGTTCTGTGAAGAGGGTCCTAGGTAGTTGATGGGGATAGTATTGAATCTATAAATTACTTTGGGCAGTATGGCCATTTTCACAATATTGATTCTTCATAACCTTGAGCATGAAATATTTCTCCATCTGTTTGTGTCCTCTCTTATTTCCTTGAGCAGTGGTTTGTAGTTCTCCTTGAAGAGATCCTTTACATCCTTTGTTAGTTATATTCCCAGGTATTTTATTCTCTTTGTGGCAATTGTGAATGGCAGTTCGTTCTTGATTTGGCTCTCTTTAAGTCTGTTATTGGTGTATAGAAATGCTTGTGATTTCTGCACATTGATTTTGTATCCTGAGACTTTGCTGAAGTTGCTTATCAGTTTAAGGAGATTTTGGGCTGAGACGATGGGATCTTCTAAATATACAATCATGTCGTCTGCAATAGAGACAATTTGACTTCCTCCTTTCCTAATTGAATACCTTTTATTTCTTTTTCTTGCTTGACTGCTCTGGCTAGAACTTCCAATATTATATTGGATAGGAGTGGTGAGAGAGGGCATCCTTGTCTTGTGCCAGATTTCAAAGAATGCTTCCAGTTTTTGCCCATTCAGTATGATATTGGCTGTGGGTTTGTCAGAAGTAGCTTTTATTGTTTTGAGATATGTTCTGTCAATACCTAGTTTATTTTTAGCATAAAGGGCTGTTGAATTTTGTTGAAGGCCTTCTCTGCATCTATTGAGATAGTCATGTGGTTTTTGTCTTTGGTTCTATTTATGTGGTGGATTATATTTGTAGACTTGTGTATGTTGCAACAGCCTTGCATCCCATGGATGAAGCCTACTTGATCATGATGGATAAGCTTTTTGATGTGCTGTTGTAATTGGTTTGCCAGTATTTTATTGAAGATTTTTGCGTCTATGTTCATCATGGATATTGTCCTGAAGTTTTCTTTTTTTGTTGAGTCTCTGCCAGGTTTTGGTATCAGGATAATGTTGGTCTCATAAAATGATTTGGGAAGGATTCCCTCTTTTTGGATTGTTTGGAATAGTTTCAGAAGGAATGGTACCAGCTCCTCTTTATATGTCTGGTAGAATTCGGCTGTGAACCCATCTGGACCTGGGCTTTTTTCAGTTGGTAAGCTATTAATTGCTGCCTCAACTTCAGCCCTTGTTATTGGTCTATTCAGGGTTTCAACTTCTTCCTGGTTTAAGCTTGGAAGGGTGCAAATGTCCAGAAATTTATCCTTTTTTTCCAGGTTTACTGGTTTATGCACATAGAGTTGTTTGTAGTAATCTCTGATGGCACTTTGTATTTCTGTAGAATCTGTGGTGATATTCCCTTTAACATTTTTTATTACATCTATTTGATTCTTCTCTCTTTTCTTTTTTATTAATGTGGCTAGTGGTCTATTTTGTCGATCTTTTCAAAAAACCAGCTCCTGGATTTATTGATTTTTTTTCAAGGGTTTTTTGTTTCTCTGTCTCCTTCAGTTCTGCTATGATCTTAGTTATTTCTTGTCTTCTGCTATCTTTTTAGTTTTTTTTATCTTGCTCCTCTAGCTCTTTTAATTTTGATGATAGGGTGTCAATTTTAGATCTTTCATTGCTTCTCATGTGGGCTTTTCTTGCTATAAATTTCCCTCTAGACAGTGCTTTAAATGTGTCCCAGAGATTCCAGTACGTTGCATCTTCGTTCTCACTGGTTTCTAAGAACATCTTTATTTCTGCCTTCATTTCCTTTTTTATCCAGTAAACATTCAAGAGCCTGTTGTTCGGTTTCCATGAAGCTGTGTGGTTCTGTGTTAGTTTCTTAATCCTGAGTTCTAAGTTGATTGCACTGTGGTCTGAGAGACTGTTTGTTATGGTATCAGTTCTTTTGCATTTGCTGAGGAGTGATTTACTTCCAATTATGTGATCAATTTTAGAGTAGGTGTGATGTGGTGCTGAGAAGAATGAATATTCTGTGGATCTGGGGTGGAGAGTTCTGTAGATGTCTGTTAGGTTTACTTGGTCCAAATCTGAGTTCAAGTCCTGGATATCCTTGTTAATTTTCTGTCTCGTTGATCTAATACTGACAGTGGAGTGTTAAAGTCTCCCACTATTATTGTGTGGGAGTCTAAGTCTCTTTATAGGTCCTTAAGAACTTGCTTTATGTATCTGGGTGCTCCTGTAGTGGGTGCATATATATTTAGGTTCGTTAGCTCTTCTTGATGCATTGATCCTTTTACCATTATGTAATGCCCTTCTTTGTCTCTTTTGATCTTTGTTGATTTGAAGTCCACTTTATCAGAGACTAGGATTGCAACTCCTAGTCTCCCCACTTTTTTTTTTTTTTTTTTTTTTTGCTCTCCATTTTCTTGGTAAATCTTCCTCCATCCCTTTATTTTGAGCCTATGTGTGTCCTTGCATGTGAGATCAGTTTCCTGGATACAGCACACCAATGGGTTTTGACTTTTTATTTAATTTGCCAGTCTGTGTCTTTTGATTGAGGCATTTAGCCCATTCACATTTAAGGTTAGTATTGTTGTGTGTGAATTTGATCCTGCCATTTTGATGCTAGCTGGTTGTTTTGCCCATTAGTTGGTGCAGTTTCTTCATTGTGTCGATGCTCTTTACCATTTGGTATGTTTTTGGAGTGGCTGGTACTGGTTATTCCTTTGTATATTTAGTGCTTCTTTCAGGAGCTCTTGTAAGGCAGGCCTGGTGGTGACGAAATCTCTCAGCAATTGCTTGTTCATAAAGGATTTTATTTTTCCTTCACTTATGAAACTTAGTTTGGCTGGATATGAAACTCTAGGTTGAAAGTTTTTTTCTTTAACTATGTTGAATATTGGCCTCCACTCTCTTCTGGTTTGTAGGGTTTTTGTCAAGAGCTCCACTGTGAGCCTGATGGACTTCCCTTTGTGGGTAACCTGACCATTCTGTCTAGCTGCCCTTAGCATTTTTTCCTTCATTTCAACCCTGGTGAATCTGATGATTATATGCCTTTGGGTTGCTCTTCTTGAGGAATGTCTTTGTGGTGTTCTCTGTATTTCCTGGACTTCAATATTGGCTTGCCTTTCTAGTTTGTGGAAATTCCCCTGTATAATATCCTGAATAGTGTTTTCCAGCTTGGATTCATTCTCTCTGTCACATTCAGGTACACCTATCAAATTTAGATTAGGTCTTTTCACATAATTCCATTTTTCTTGGAGGCTTTGTTCATTTCTTTTCACTCTTTTTTCTCTAATCTTGCCTTCTCATTTTATTTCATTGAGTTGTTCTTCAATCTCTGATATCCTTTCTTCTGCTTGGTTGATTCGGCTATTGAAACTTGTGTATGCTTTGCAAAGTTCTTGTGTTGTGTTTTTCAGCTCCATCAGGTCATTTATATTCTTCTCTAAGCTGTTTATTCTCATTAGAATTTCATCTAACTTTTTTCAAGGTTCTTAGTTTCTTTGCATTGGGTTAGAACACATTCTTTTAGCTCAGAGAAGTTCGTTATTACCCACCTTCTGAAGCCTGTTTCTGTCAATTTATCAGACTCATTCTTCATCCAGCTTTGTTCCCTTGCTGGTGAGGAGTTGTGATCCTTTGGAGGAGGAGATGTGTTCTGGTTTGGGGTGTTTTCATCCTTTTTGTGCTGGTTTCTTCCCATCTTATTGGCTTTATCTACCTGTGGTCTTCGTAGTTGGTGACTTTCAGATGGGGTCTCTGAGTGGACGTCCTTTTTGTTGATGATGAAGTTATTTCTTTCTGTTTTTTAGTTTTCCTTCTAACAGTCAGGCCCCTCTGCTCTAGGACTGCTGAAGGTCTACTCCAGACCCTGCTTGCCTTGAGATCACCTGTGGCAGCTGCAGAACAGTAAGGGTTTCTGCCAGGTTCTTCTTCTGTTATCTGATTCCCAGAAGGATACCTGCCAGATGTCAGCCTGAGCTCTCCTTTATGAGATGTTTCTTTGGATATACGGAGGTCAGCGAGTTGCTTGAGGAGACAGTGTGATCCTCATAGGAGCTCAAGTGCTGAGCTGTGAGCTCCATTGTTTCGTTCAGAGCTGCTGGGCAGGTACATTTAAGTTTGCTGCAGCAGAACTCATAATCACCTTTTTTCCCAGGTGCTCTGTCCTGGAAAGGTGGGGCTTTATATTTATAAGTTCCTGATGTGCTGCTGCCTTTCTCAGAGATGTCCTGCCCAGCTAGGAGGTAGTCTAGTCACAGTCTGCCAGCAGAGGCATTGCTGAGCTGCCATGGGCTCTGCCCAGCTGCTGTGTGAACTTCCTTGTGATTTTATTTATAGAGGTATAGTTAGAACTGCCTTGGTAATGGCAGTCTGCCTCAGTAATGGCAGACTGCCTCTGTAATGGTGTACTGCATCAGTAATGGGAGATTGCCTCGGTAATGGCGGACTGCCTCGGTAGTGGTGGACTGCCTCAGCAATGGCAGATGCCCTTTCCCCCACAGAGGTGGACCATTCCGGGTCCAGCTGCGCTTCCTGTGAAACTCTCAGTCCAGAGCATTTCAGATTGCTGGTCTTTGTGAGTGTGGGAGCTGCCAAGCCAGATCACCTGGCTACCTGTTTCAGCCCCCTTTTTTCAGTTGAACGGGTGGCTTTGTCTCCCAGGCATTCCAGGCACCAGTTGAAATGGCCACCCAGATTTGTGTGAGTTTTTGTGCAGAGACCCACTGCACTGGCTGAAACAGCTGTACTGGAAACTAGTGGTGCTTTTCAGCCCGGGAATCTCCTGGTCTGTGGGCAGTAATAACTCTTTTGGAAATGTGGTGATCTCTCACCCTCTGCGTTGTTCTCACCGGGAACTGCACTCCAGAGCTGTTCCTATTTGGCCATTTTGGATCCCTCTGTTGTTAAATAAACTAAAATGAAGGCATGGATGGGGATCCTAGTCCCTTGGAATGCTCAACTTCTTCAACACAATAAGCAGAGACATTTAGCAGCAATATCTTCTGGCTGTCACAGGAACATATTTTGGGTACCTCTCCTTTAGCAACACCCTCTTTTTCTCCCTTTCCCTCCTCCAGGATTAGAAGCAGATGGCAGGAGCTGGTAGATCTTGAAGGGCAGCCCAGGGAGTGAAGAGATTCTAATATTAGGCTCCCAAGTGTTATACTTGTTTCACCTATTTATTTGCTTAAATTTATTTTTGATTTATTTTAGCAACTGTACTCCATGAAAGGGAAGAAAGAAAATATCTTTATCTGTAATCCTGCTACTGAACACAATTTTATACAATGAAAATATCTATACAATTGTGTATTCTATTTTTGTCTCTTAACATTACTGTGTTTAGATTTTTCAATGTTTATTTCAATCCTCAGAATTGTGATTATATTAGTTACATAATATTCCATTCAATTTATGGGTCTTAATTCACTTAACTATTCTGATTTTGTTGGACATTTGGTTATTACCTTTTTAAAAGATTATGCATAATGGCATTGTAAAATGTATTTGTATGTACAGTATTTTCCTTCTTTGAATGACTACCTAATGCAAAATTTCCAGGAGTGGAATTACTGTGTGAAAGGGCATGAATTTTCTTTGTGATTTGTGATATAAATTGCCAAATTGCCCTTCAAAAGAATTGTCCATATTTATCCTGCTGCTCATACTATTGTATGAGGATATCTTTCCATTCTCTCTCTCAGAGCTGAATCAACATGTGCTTGATGTTTTTTGCTACTTTAATAAGTATAAATTATATCTCATTATTGTTCTTTAGTACCAGCATGTTTGAATGAGTTAAATTATATCATCTAAGAACCCAACCTCAGATCTTGACTTAGAACTGGTGGCTCCCAACTCCTAGTCCAATGCTTTAAAAAAATAATAACACGTGTGTGTGTGTGTTTGTGTTTGTGTGAATTGTGTGTTTCACACCTTTTCCAGCTGTCTAATGGTGTAAGTTGTTGGGGGAGAAAAGGTGAAGAGAAAGGGGGCAACTACAAAAAGACTGAAGTTACCCTTTGCCATATGTTGCTCTTCCACATTACATAAGAGCCAGGATTCCAGGTATCGCCAAGTTAGTCAATGAAAGGCAGAGCAAATCTGGAAGCTGATGAGTACTGCTGAAGAATAGAGAAAACTATCAGTGAAAAATCTCAGGCTTGCTTTTGATTTCTGGACCTCTACTGGTTTTCAGTCATACATAAAATCAAAAGGTACACAGACACTTAATAGAAAATCAGTTACACAATATGTGAAGTGCTAGAAAAATTGGCAGAATTCTTCACAATCCTCCCTAATGCGTTCCTGAGATTTTCTAGTGAGCCTACTCATGGGGATTGTTTTTACTTGTACTTTGTTGCCAGGCAAGAATCAAGGTGTTGTGTTTCAACCAGATGTCTTGAGCTGGGTTCTGCAAGATAGTGTAGCAAACAGAGAGACATATGTTTTCCTTTAAACAGACCTTCTTAGGCCATCACCAGCTGCTTTCAGTCTCATGGGTGGATCTCTCCACTTGTCAGATTTCCTAGCTCCTGAGGCTTTGTAAAAGCCACCCTTGGTTTCTTTAATCCATTTTGGGCATTGCTAATTCTCTTTTGGGTGTCAAATTACACTTCCAGCAGTTTCTTAGGCCATCCCTTAGGCTGCCTCCCTAACCTGGGCCCCAAGGGTTATGGGGCCTGCTGACCTTAAAGCAGTCTGATTGCAACATTTCTCTCCAGTGTCAAGGAAAATTACGAAGACTGAATGGAAAAAAAAGATTACTAGATGTTCTGACTTGTGCATCCTTCTGTGCCTTTTATTGGCTTTGAGCCAGTTGTAAAAAACTGAAAATAATGCAAAATACTCTTATCCATAGAAATGCAAAGGAATTTTGTCTGAAACCATGCAATTGGTTATTGCCCTGGGAATATTGACCAGTTTTGCATCTATTTGAAAACTAGGTCCAGTATTCTTAATTGCCTCTAAGAGTCTATGTTCTTTAAATTCACCTTTGAACTGATTGTAACATCTTACTGTTTTCCTCATTAATTAATGAGCTCAGTTAAAATTTTTGACATGTTTTTCTTTTATATTTGCATGACAGTCATGATTTTTTCTTTAAAAATTATCCTTTAACACTAGCTTGCCTTTCTGCAGAGACTTGCAGGTCCAAATGAGCCACTCCTTTTGTCCTTTTGTCTGAACTGGAAGCATTTAGCTCTGGTCACCATGATACTTCATTTTAAGTATTTTTAAAATGTTAGAGAATTCAAAATGACAACTGTATTAGCTGTAACTTCAATTAATGCTTCCTCCAACCATCTCTTCTCAGAATTCTGTTCTCCAGCTTCCCCCAAAGACACTTTTGGAAGAAGCAATTTACTTTGACAGTAAGTTTTTGGCCCCATCAAAATCTGGAGAAAGAAGCTCCCTGACTTGTTCAGAGTAAATATAATCACCCCCTTTGGAGGTTGGGGCTGCTCACAAGTCAAGTGGTCGTTTCTCAGCAATTTTTGACCTTTCCAAAACTGTAGTTTTATGTAGAAACCAATTGTTTTATGTAGAAACTTTTCATTTTCCCCTCAAATTTCAAAATTTTAAAAGTACATTTAGGGGACAGCTTGGCAGCTGCTTCTTTAAAAATAAATGCTACTAATGAAAGAGTAAAAGTCAATTGCACAGAGCCTTTTGGTGGCAGGATTCTGAAATAGTCAAGGTAAGATGAGGATTGGCACTCAGCTGGTTGAATACAGGATTGAAGCTGGGTAAAATGGAGGAATGCCTCAAGGCAAAGTACCAGAAAAATTTATTAGAGATCAGTAGGGAGTGAGGACTAGGAATCAGAAGCTAGGCCAGTGATTTCTAACTGATTACCTGTTTCATCCTTTTAGCTCAGCAGAAGTAAAATGAAAGTAGCTTACGTGTTTTGAAAATGCCTTAAGATTGTCAGGTACAGATATGTAAGGCAGTAGCTTGAGGGGAGTGGGAGGAGCAATTGGTTCTAGTCCAGCTCATTCATTAACTTAATGGGCATGATTCTTGGCCCTTCTGGGCTTCAGTTTCTTCTTTTAAAATTGGTTGGGCTGGACTCAGTGGTTTCCTAAGGGCCTTCCAGTTTTGACCTCTTGAGTTAGGTATAAAATCTGAGAAAAAAAAATGATTGTGAGTTTTGGAACTCTGGGGTTAAAGTAGAACTCTGCTAAACTTGGGTTGTCACACCTGGTACTGCAGGCCTAAAGCCTTTGGGCCCAAGAGCCCAAGATCTGGTGGGTAGTAGTGATGCTTAGGTCATGTAATTTCTCAGGGCTGCCAGCTCCTTCCTTCTCAGCAGCCACTCTTCTTTCTCAAGCACTTTGGCACATTCCTAAAGGCAACTTCTTTCCCGCAGGCATGGGCTTGGTGTATCAACTCCTGCTTCTGTGGATCCTGCTTTCTGTTGCTATAGGAAGCTTAGTTCCCAGTCTTTTCACAAAGGAGTCAGTTTGTGGAAGCTTATTCTTCAGTAGCCATTGCTGTAAAGCACATTTCAGTAAAGCATAGTCTGTATTGCCAGTGTTAACTGAAGATAGGTCACAACAGGAAAGCAAAATCCCTAAGTTGACTGAACTGAACTTATATGAAGAAAAGGGTTAAGATAATGGTCAAAACTGCTGTAGATCTGTGACATGCTGGATTTGGCCTCCTGAGTATTCATTTATTAGTTCACACAGTTCACTGAAGTTCTGTGAGCTGTGAGTGCCTATAGTCAGTGCTCAAAAAACTCTTTGAGAAGTGGATGGATGAATAAATGAAGTAATGAATGGGGAAATGAAAGAGCAAATGAAAGAATCAATGTAAAACCCTCTGGGAAGATTTTGCTGAAACTATTATTTTGTATTAGCACTTTGCAAACCCCCTCTGCTACCACGTATGTCACTATTTTCTACTTGGCTCTACCTCATGTAATTTCGTGGGTCTCTATTTTCTACTGCTGCAATTTTCTGATTCAGTTTTGTGATTTTTCAAGATCTAATTTGGCTTGGCTGCAGTATCATACCTTTCCACTGGACTGTAAGATCATAGTGTAATGAAGAAAAGGTACCACCATCTAGTATCTATTAGATTCTAACTTTAAAATTACAGAAAACTCCTTATTCCTTAGGTTTCTCCATATGCAAAATAAATTGCTCATCATGGCATAATGAAAAGATTTGGATTTGAATCTTAGCACTAACATCTACTAGCTGGGGGACATTAAGCACAGTACCTCACTTTTCTCTGGGCCTGTCTTTTTTTTTACATGTAGGAAAATGAGCAATTTATTTTGTAAGGTGGCTTCTGAAGATAAAATGAGGTAAACATATGTAATTTTGCCAAACATAGTGCCTGGCACACACTCAATACAAGGTAGCTATTATCTTAATATCTTGCATTTGATAACATTTTATATTTTACAAATGTTACCATACTTTCTTTTACTCATCCAAATTCTAGTATCATTATTTATTGTAAGAATATATATATGTGTATATATATATAAACATATATATATATATATATATATATATATATATATATATATAACCACATTGATGCCATAAGACTCAAGATAAACTTGGAGCTTATCTTCATACACTGACTGTTCACCTGGGACCTATGCTTTCACACTTTCCATTCTTCCAGAAGCCAGACTGATACCCTGTGGAGTTCTTTCCTCGGTTTTATCTCATCAAGTGCTAAGTAGCTTAGAGGTGTGCTTAAATTCCAATAGGCTGTTAATTTAGCATTTCTTAGCCCAGGACTGCTGGTTTTCTGAGTTTGTTTAAAGGAAAGCTTTCAAATTGGGTGATTCCCATTTTTTTGTGCAATGTTTGAAGACTCTAAAACTGTTAGGACATGGCATTTCCCAACTTCTAGGAGTGTGCCTGTGAATCTGGTCCAGCTCAGAGGTGTAGTGTGAGGAGGGACAAGGCCATTTAAAAGCTTTGCTGTTATACTGAATTTGTGAAAAAGAGTCCTTACTTTTCAAATAAAGATGTTTTCACTGTACATTAATTGTATTAATTCTTTGTTTTGTCCACTGGTGTATTCCCAGCACTTAGACTGGTGCCTGGCACATAGGAGATACTCTATGAATGCTTATTGAATTGATATGCTATATAAAAATCCAAAACTAACTGTATTACCTCAATGTAATCTTGTTGTGGGCAGCTAGAGTCGGTTTGGGAAAGTTATTGTAACTCTAGATTTTTCCAAGCCCTGTCACAGGTTGCTTATCACAGAACCAAGACTGGATCCCAAAGAGTTTCTGACTCTCCAGGGCTCAGATCCCTAAGCCCGTTCTCTAATTATCACGACCAAGAAATGCAGATTGTGGGCACAATAAGCTCTTTGGCCAGATGGAATAGGCAAACATAAGTGTAATGAATAAATATGACGATTTTAGTAAGTAAAAGAACCCTAGGCTGAGTCAGGTATACTGACTGTGTAACCTTGAATAAGTCATTCAAGTTTCCTCCCGTTAAATGAGGTCAAATGGTCACTCCACCTACCATAAATAGTTGTTTGGAGAATGTGAGAACCTGTAAAAAACAGTGCCAGTGATTCTCTTAAAGTCCTACTTTGCCAAAACTCAATCTGCGATCTCCATTGTGGTCTGATGTAACATGTGGCATGGCTCTGTGGAATATGTAGTGTAGTATGTGTTTCTAGGCTACTTGGTGGCCCGAATGGTAGTGCTGACACACATTGCAGGGGACACAGATGCAAATGACATTCTGCCAGCAACAGGGTTTTCTATTTTTGAATGAAAAATTCCTTTCATGAAGTGAGAGCCTTCCCATATGCTCAGCCACCCATGAGTAGCCAAAGACTTTATTGCAAAAATGAACATTCCATGTTAATGTTGTGCTATTTTGCTACCTATAGCAGGAAGAATTTCTGTCTCCTTATTATTGCTTCATGAATTTCTTCAAACATTTCTATGCCAGTCATGGCTATAGTCATTTCTCACAGCAAGTAAGAGGTCTGCTTTTCTTCCCCCTTCGTCAGTGTGTGTTTAATTTTTTTTCCTAAATACTCCTGACAGTCTCTCTTATATAAATGTGGTCAGCATTTTATTTTACTTTGCTTTCCACCTAGAGCAGCTGTCTTCTCTCCATCAAACCCAGACCCCTTCTGCCTTCAAATCTCTGCTTAAAATTCATCTCTACAGAGTCTCTAATCCATTAACAAAAATTTGGTAAGCAATGGCTTGTGGTAGATTCTGTGGGGGCTAAGACAGGGTCCTGTCCTTTAAGGACCGTTGGCTATAAGCTGGAAAGGTGAGATCCTCACACAGAATGGGGGAAGAATTAGCAATTGTGAGTGTCATACTCTGAGCCCCAGCTGTTTTGTATGGGCAGGGTGTCCTGGTGGAGAGCACCACGGGCAGGCAGAGTCAGGAGGGGGAACTTGAGCTGGGCCTTGAAGAATGAGCCGATTTCAAATAGGCAAAGGGGAAGGGAAAGGAAATTGGAAAGGGGAAGTGGAATAGTGTTACCAAGAGGCAAAGAGGCAGGAATGTAGACATTCATTCTTGGCAATGAGAGCCAAGGTTATGCAGAGGCAGAGGTTTGTGGAGATCTAGCAGTGGCACAGCTGGAAAGGTAGCGTGCAACCAGATTGGAGGACCTTGGATATAAGGCTACTGTTCTGTAGTCAGTGGGATTACTATGCAGAAGAATGACCTGATAGGATCGAGATTTAAACACAGTCATCTAATTATAGTATACTCAGTGGCCTTGGAGTTAGGGCAAAAACGTGATGGCAGTAGCAGCCAGGCAGGAGGGAGAAGAAATTCTGACTTCCAGCCAGTTTACCACTCGGCCACTCCAGAAACCTCACAATTTCTGCGTGTCTTCCTCTATGAAGCTGAATTTCAGATCTATCTGTTATCAGTTGGGAGGTAAGGTTGAGAACATGGAATCTGAGCCAGTCAGACCTGGATTCAAATTCAGACTCTGCCACTTAGTTGTTTTGGAATTTGGGCCAGTCATTTAATCTCCATAAGCTTAGCTTTCCTCATCAGTGAAGCATGGAAAATACCAAACTCACACAGAAGTTAGTGAGAAAGACTGGCATATCAAAGATAAATCTTCAACCAATGTTCCTTTCCTTCCTTCTCCCCTCTTCTAGTTAGCTGTGTGACCCTGAGTATCTTTTCCTCTGGAGGAATTGCCCCATGCAGAATGAGAGAGCTGCCCTTTCCTGCTTTACTATGCTAAAAGAAAATGCCTTGCCTATCCAGTAACACATTTGACCAGTCCTTCTTTCTGCTTCTTCTTACTCTACTAGGGATGGAATTCATTCATCCCCTCAACAAACATTTATTGAGAGCCTATTATGTGTCAGGGCTATTCTTGGTCCTGTAGATAAAGCAGTGAACAAAACCAGACAAAAATCTCTGCCCTTGTAGAACTGATATTCTAGTTGTGGCTGCAAAGGAGTCATACAATAAACAAATAAATATATTATATGTGCTAAGAAGAAAAATACAGCAAAGTAAGGGTACAGAGAGTAAAAGGTTGATAGGAAATTGGCCAAGGAAACGTTCTCTGGTAAGGTGACATCTAAGAAGAGTCCTGGAGGAAGTAAGAGAGAAACCATGTAGCTGTCTGGGAGAATAGCATTCCAGGCAGGAGGAAATACAGGTAAGAAGACCCTTAAGTGGGAGCATTCTTTGCAGGTTCAAGGAACAACCAAGAGCCCAACATAATTGGAGCAGAGTGAACAAGGAGAATAGAGGAAGAAGACAAGCCCAGAGAGGTGAACAGCAATCAGATCATGTAGGGCCTTATAGGCCAAGATAAGAACTTTGAGAGAGATGGACAACTACTGGGGGATTTGGAGCATAGGAGTGAGACTCTGACTTAATATTTTAACAGACTATCTCTGACTACAGGGTAGGGAATAGACTGTAGGATGACCAGGAAAAAAGCATGGAGACCCTATATACTTTTATAGTAATCCAGATGAGAGAGCACTGGGGCTTGGACTAGGATGATGACAGGAAGGTGGTGAGAAGTGGTTGGGTTCTAGATATATTTTAAAGGTAGATCTGACAGAATCCACTAATAGATTTGATGTGGAGTGTTCAAGAAATCTTTCAAGGATGATCTCATTATTTTGCACCTGTCCAAAGGGAGGATGGCGTTGCCATTTGCTGAGATGCAGAAGACCAAGGGATAAGTATATTTTGGGCCATAAGAGATTTGGTTTTGGTCATGTTGAGTTTGAGATGTTTATTAGACAGTCAAGTGAAAATGGAAAGGATAAAGTTGAATATACAAGCAACAAGTCAGGGAAAGTTGGTGAGACCATATAGGTCCTATCTCAAACTTTTTAAGAATGCAAAAGCAGGGCCAGGGACTTAGTGAAGGCAAATTATGTAGATGCTTTTCTACATTTCTGTCATGTCCTTGAGTACTGCTACATGTTTTTCCTTTCATTCTTTTTTCATGGAAGTCTCCTACATAACAGGGACTAACATTTACTGTGCATTTATTATGTGCCACACAGTGACAGCATCTGAAGGAGTTGAAAAAGTGCCACTCCAAAATATACCACCTTGAACTTCAAACTGAGGGCATTTGGGGAACAGCAAATTCAGGGAGGGGTTTCTGAACTTTCCTTATCTGTCTAAAGACATATTCTCCAAAAGGAATTCAATTGTTATGAATCTCCTCCCTGGAAATCTCATCAACCAGGGAAGAATAAAACCATATTACAAGAGAGGATACTGGAGGTTGACATCATGCCCAGATGAACTTTGTCACAGGCTGTCACCTATTCTGAGGTCCCACTTCTCTTTCCCCAAAATCATTCATTCCGCCTAGTGGCCTACTTCCCCCCTCCCCTCTTTCCTTTGAAGAGGGTCTATAAGCTTCTAGATCTCACTGGGTTGGGCATTCACTTGTCTTTCATGTGATGTCCCCATGCATGTAAAAAAATTTGTGTACCTCCTATAGTTTGGATGTGGTTTGTTGTCTCTACCAAATCTCACATTGAAATTTGATCCCCAATGTTGGAGGCGGTGCCTAATGAGAAGTATGTTGGTTATGAGGCACATTGCTTGTGAATAGATTAATGCCCTCCCTGGGGATGAGTGCATTTTTGCTCTGTTAGTTCCCTCCAGAACTTGTTTTTAAATAGAGCCTTCTCCCCACCCCATTTCTCTTGCTTCCTTTCTCCCCATGTGATCTCTGCTCATGTTAGCTCTCCTTCACCTTCTGCCATGAGTGAAAGCAGCCTGAGTTCCTCATTAGATGTCCAGTCCTGAACTTTTTCCAGACATCAGAATCATGAGCCAAATAACTTTTTTTTAAAATAAATTACCCAGCCTCAGGTATTCCTTTATAGCAACACAAAATGTACTAAGATAATATCTTTTCTCCTATTAATTTGCCTGCTGTCAATTTATTTCACAGACTCAATTACCAAACTAGCTGAGGATAGAGGAAAGCCTTCCCTCTCCTACATATCCTGTTTAAGTACAGCTGTCTTGCAAAATATATACTGTCATCTCTGTTTTGCAGATGAGAAAACTGAGGCTCTGTAAGAGAAGCAAAAATCACTTGTCCTAAGTCACATAGCTTATAAGTGAGTAAGGTGGGATTCAAATCAGGATCTAAGTCCAAAGTTCGTGATTCTTTCAACTGTCTGCTTATCACTAAGTAGGTCAGACAGTCACCTGATCTCTATGTCAGTTATTTATTCTGTGGATTAACCAGAGCTAAGGGGTATTTAAAACCAGTCCCTGCCTAACTCATTAGCATATTCCACTCAACTGGTGGGTATTCAGGGGTTGTCAACATATTTTGCATGTTTATTATTCAGGAATTGTCAATTAATATTGTTTTGTTTTTTGCGATGGAGTTTTGCTCTTGTCGCCCAGGCTGGAGTGCAGTGGCACAATCTCAGCTCATTTCGACCTCTGCCTCCCTAATTCAAGTGATTCTCCTGCCTCAGCCTCCTGAGTAGCTGGGATTACAGGCGCCTGCCACCAGACAAAGCTAATTTTTGTATTTTTAGTAGAGATGGGATTTCACCATGTTGGCCAGGCTGGTCTGGAACTCCTGACCTCAGGTGCTCCACCCACCTCGGCCTCCCAAAGTGTTAGGATTACAGGCATGAGCCACCACTCCCAGCTACATTATTTTAATATTAGGCCCAGACAAACAAAAGTAGGAAGGGAAACTTGATGGGACAGACAGGCCAGTGAGGTACTTACAAACCAACTATATTTGAATTTTTAGATTATTTATTTTTCTGGATTATCCACAACTCCCATAGCAGCACAAGTAAAAGGATAATTACACAATTTTCATTTGGTTCTGTTTCCTTTGTATCTTTTCACAATGTATTATGCAGCTCTTCACCCAGGAAGTGTTTCATACGTGGTATGGACAGTTCCCTTTTTGGAATTCTAGGTAGTCTAAGTTACCAAGGCTTCACGTCGTATTCATTTGGCAGACAATATTGGTGCCTAGTATGTGGTAGGTGCTATGCTAGGTATTAGAAATATCAAAATAGAAAGGACATAATTCTTTCTTTTTTTTTTTTTTTTTTGAGACGGAGTTTCACTCTTGTTACCCAGGCTGGAGTGCAATGGCGTGATCTCGGCTCACCGCAACCTCTGCCTCCTGGGTTCAAGCAATTCTCCTGCCTCAGCCTCCCGAGTAGCTGGGACTACAGGCACGTGCCACCATGCCCGGCTAATTTTTGTATTTTTAGTAGAGACGGGGTTTCACCATGTTGACCAAGATGGTCTCGATCTCTTGACCTCGTGATCCACCCAACTCGGCCTCCCAAAGTGCTGGGATTACAGGCGTGAGACACCGCGCCCGGTGAAAAGACACAATTCTTACTATCAAGGAGCTCATAGTTCAGTGGTAAAAAAAAAACAATGTGCAACATTCAAAATGCAGTGTGGTAAGTGATATCATTAAGGTATGCTCAGAGTGCAATGAAAGCATAAAGGAAATCCGGTTGGAGTGAGTTGTGGGGCCATACCAGAGAGAACATGTGAATAGATTCTTGAAGAATTTATCGGGTTTCCAAGATAGAGGCAGTCTTGACAAAGAAACTGGCTTGTGCAAAGGCATGGAGGTGTGAGAAGGGTCAGCAAATTTAGTAGTGTGGAAGCTTGGCTTCCTTGTAAAATGGTGGAAGATAATGTTGGAGAGACAGATTAGAGGTCATGTTAAGGAGCTTATATCTTGTCTCCTGTAGTACAAGAGACCAGACAGGTAAGGTGAATGAGTAACAAGGACCATACTGAAGGACAGAAGAAAGAGGTGGTGATGGCTGTGGAACATGATTATTCATGCTTGTTTCAAAGGGACAGTTCTAAGCTGAATGTAGCCAAATGGGAATGTGGATCCAGAGTTATCAGGTCTTCTGGTTTTTTAACAGAAAAGCAGGAAATCTGGACTTTTAAAAATGTGAAATCTCCAGAGTTCCAAAAGCTGATGACTGTTTTCTTTTTTTAATTCAAAGGTTTAGTTGAGACTGCACCAAACACAACACATCTGTTTGCTGGATATGGCCTGCAGGCTGTCATTGAGACCTGTGCTTTAGGGGATAGGATAGTTATGGAAGCATAGAAGCTAACTCAAGCAACACTTCAAAACACTTAAAAGATGACCATATACATTCTTCTCTGGATTGCCCCATTCCAGCATTTCTACTGCATATGATGACACATGTTCTTTCTCTGGGGAAAGAGAAGTCCCAGGTCAAATGCAACCCTCAGGGCTTCTGAGGGCAAGGGTGTAATCCAGAGTCTCAGTCAAGTTGTTAAAAGCCTGGTAGAACATGGTAAGGTGAGACCAGTGTGGCCCTTGAGCATCACCACCACCACCACTAGGAGATGGCTGTCACTTGTTTCCTTTTCATTTCAGAGGAAAAAAGGACAGCTACTTTAAACTGCGTGTGCAAGAAAGTCAACACCAGTGACAACACAGATAAAACACAATGTAAAGGCTGTTACAAACTCCTCATTTTACTGCCACAGAAACGAAGGCCCCGAAAAAGCACAGTGACTTGCTCAGAGTGACCCAGCAATCTAGTGGCGGGATGAAGTCTCCTGACTCCTGGTCTAGCATTCTTTCCAATAATCCCAGGCTGTGATAATTAAAGTAAATCAGCCTGGCAGTTTTCCTAGCATCTAGAATTCCTGGACTGGACAAGCAGGACTTGAGAGCAGCTGTTAAACACCTTTTTTTTCCCCTTAGCTCTAGGATGATGATATTCTTTGTGAACTTTATATTTCATGGGTAGAGGTTAAAGAGAGGACAAAAAGATGTTTTTGAAGCCCTGAGATCATTCAAAAGTGTATAGAGAAAAGTTGTCTGTGGCTAATATATTAAGGGCTTATGACCTCTTTGCTCTCTGGACTGATCTACCAGCAGATGCTTTTGGTTTTGTGTTTTGTTTCTCTTCTTTTGTCTTCTTTTCTATTTCTCTCTCTGTTTTCTTCTCTTCCACCAGCCTAGGTCTTAGGCCTACATATAAGTGCTCCCAGGCAGTGCAGATCCTCCTTGATGACACTCCAGATGCCTGCTGCAAGACAATAAAATTGTTAATTATTCATTACTCAATTAATAACATGAGAATGAGAGTGCATAGTGACTATGAAGCATATATGTTTCCCCTTCTACAGTCACTTCGCTTTTTATTATCTCAGACTAGTAACTCTTGTCAATTGTGACTCTTGATTTAACTAATCCTTTCCATCCTTTATTTCAGGGTCTATTGTTCTGCCATTTGCCACTTCTTTTTTTTCTCTGAACCCGTTTCTGATTGGTGCAGCTGTTGAAGATGCTGCAGTTGCAGCAGTGTACATCTGGAACATTTGGCTGACTTGTTGAACTTCCCCTAGGGAGTACTCCAGGAGAAGGATGGGAGGGGTGGAGAGGCCAGAACAGTTGCCTGTAAATAAAGATGCCAATAGTGTCTGGCTATTCTGTGGACCTCCCTTGTAAAAATCCACCTCATTCTGGCCCTCAGTTTCCTATCTACTCGCTGAAGGTATACATTCTCTAATCAAAACTACTGCAGTGGAAGAAATCTATTCTGGCTGTGGATGCTCTCATACAGCATTTTCTGCATTGTACAGGGATCAATAGATATTTGTTGAATTAATTAATATATCAAGAAACCCTAGGAGACTGTTTTACCCTTCATGGGACAACATCATTTCAGTTCCACTTGGCATGAGTCAGCTTCTCTGTCACTTAGATTGAGCTTTCAGAGTCACTCCAGGAGTGAGGCTGCTTGAGTCACACCCATTCCCATAGTTCCCAGGCTCCTGGGTCTCCTTTTCTTCGGGCGAGCCATTGGATTGCAAACACAGCAGGTATGGTTTCATTCCAAACCAAGAGCTGTTTTAATTAGTTTAACGTCTGTTAAACGCTTTGAAGATTGGAAGCAACAGATAAGTACTGGATGATGTTATTAACAACTGCAGTTAATTGCAAACATTTCTATTAATGCTAGTTTCTGCCTCCTTTTCTTTGCTCTACTTTCTTTCCAAGGTTCCCAAATTCTTAGCCTCCCCCTCCTTTCCTCCCAGAACTGGCACTAAAGGGTTAAACTGGGGCGGAGTCCAGGAATGAACGACAGCGTCAGTCACCAACTGGGACGAGGCAAGCGGGAAGAGCTGGGTGGGGCGACCAGGCCGAGGCGCACCCTCACGCCCCCAGGCCCCGCCCCGAGGCTGGAGGCCCGGCTGGAACGGCACGGGGCGGGGCGCCGAGGCAGGGCGGCCCCGTGGTTGGACGTCCCGGCAGCCGCTTGAGGGATGGGGCGGTGTCGGCCGGGACCTCCTCCTTCATTCCCTCGGCGGGCCGAGCCTCCCCTCTCTCCCGCCCCTCCTCCTCCCTTTCCCACCCCTCGGAGTAGAGCTGCACATGCGGCTGCTCCCTGCTCCGTCCCGCCCAGCCACCGTCGCGCAGGAACGGGTCCCTGCAGCCCCCAGCCGATGGCAGGACAGTAGCCGCCTGTCAGAGGTCGTGAACGGCTGAGGCAGACGCAGCGGCTCCCGGGCCTCAAGAGAGTGGGTGTCTCTGGAGGCCATGGGCTACCCGGAGGTGGAGCGCAGGGAATCCCTGCCCTCGGCAGCGCCGCGGGAGCGGGGGAGCCAGGGCTGCGGCTGTCGCGGGGCCCATGCCCGGGAGGGCGAAGGGAACAGCTGCCGGCTCTTCCTGGGTTTCTTTGGCCTCTCGCTGGCCCTCCACCTGCTGACGTTGTGCTGCTACCTAGAGTTGCGCTCGGAGTTGCGGCGGGAACGGGGAGCCCAGTCCCGCTTTGGCGGCCCGGGCACTCCTGGCACCTCTGGCACCCTAAGCAGCCCCGGTGGCCTCGACCCTGACAGCCCCATCACCCGTCACCTTGGGCAGCCGTCACCTCAGCAGCAGCCGCTGTTGGAACCGGGAGAAGCCGCACTCCCCTCTGACTCCCAGGACGGGCACCAGGTGAGTAATCTAGTAGGGGCGGCGGCAGCCCCCTCCCCTCGCGGGTAGGGCGAGGGCCCTCCACCAAAAGGGCCTGGGAGCACTCTGCCACCTCGACCCAATTTAGAGGGTAGGACCAGGGAGGGGCCAGGCGAGCAGGGGAGAGGTTGCCCAAGGCAGGTTGTCTTCGGTCCCTGGCCCAGCTAATCCAGACTCCCTGGGGATCCCTTGAGTTGGAAAGTCTAGCGCGCTCCCGCCGCCCCTGGCTGCGGGCTGCCTCGGGAAAAGTTGGCGACGCTCCCGTCGAGGAGGTGCCTGTGCTGCCCCCCGGCCGACTAACGGCTTGGCTCTTCTGCTCCTGATGAGGTTCTCTGCCCGCGGTGCTTGTTTTTTCGTGTCCAGAGCTGATGCCAGAACCAGCAGGCTCCCCTTTGGAGTTGGAGCTGTAAACAGCTGTAGTAACTGCTCCACGCCTGCCTGTTGAAACAACTTTTAACCGCATTTTCATCGCGGGTCCTTGTGTGCTGACCAGAACATGGGCTTGTTCACACTTACCTGCAATTTGAGACTGATTGTCCTCGGCGTTCTGGTGAGGATCAGCGCCCCTGAGGAATTCTGGTAGAAATATGCCGTCTTGCTAGACAACTTCTGAACAGCAATTTTAAAAATCTATGGAAGTAAAACTCACCCTTTGCATGCCGGTTCTGATTCTTAAGCGGGGTAGGTGTGCAGTGGGAAGGGTGGGTGGGAAGTGCTTTTACTGCTAGCTTGAGAACAGGAATCTGCAAATGGAATAATTACTCAGGACTAGTGCCCCAAGAGCAGTTTGGGGTTTTTTGTTTTGTTTTGTTTTGTTTTGTGTATTTTTGCAATCTTTATGGTGTTTGTGCCCTTATTAGCAAACTATTAACTTTGGTGTTTGTTTTCTACTCTTTCTAGCTCTTTATTCAAGCAAATTTAGTGCACTTAACATAAATATTGTCTTGGTTGCTATATGTGAAACTTAGGAGAAGCATCCAAGGATCCTTTTGAGGTGGCTAAAGAATAATAGTAAAATTGTACCTATTAGGGCAGAGAGCAAGTTGTACAAATAAGTTCCTTGAGGTGAGGGACCCAAGCCTTCTATATTTACTGCCACATCCAGAGTCATTGTCACAACTCTGTAAACATTATTTCTGCCACTTTGACCTCCCATCTAAAGTGGTACACTTGATAAAGACATCACATTCATGATAATAGTGTAATGTTGGGACTGATACTTAAAACAAACAAACAAATAACAACAACAACAACAAAGAAAAACCAACTAGGTGCATTATAAAGTTGCCCTGAGCCTTAAAATGTCTTGCTAGCACACTTCAATTTATATAACAGCTTATCAAAGAAGAGAATCAGCAGACATGCTTCTCATACTTGAAACTTTAAACACTGTAGCTAAACGATAATTAACTAGGATTCTGACTCCTTTATTTATCTACTGCCACTCCCCCACACCCCAATGCCCAGTAGAAATATTTAGCAGCTGAACATTGATATTCTGTGAAAAGATGAAAGAATTAAACTTCTTTAGTCAAATGGTGGCCAAGACTTTTTGGCATTCCGAATGGACAGAGCCATGTTTATAGACTGAGGATTAGCAGAACAGCTGTGCTCTAGGGCTTCTGTGATGGCATAAAACTCTTTCAGGTCTGTAATGGCATTTAGTTACCTGCCCTTTGTGTGGCACTAAAATAGTTCTGTCTAGGTTTAAACACAGCTTCCTATCTTCTGTCCTTTATTCTTTCTGTTTTAATATTTTTGAGCAATAGAAGCAAGGATACTAGCTCTTTACATTTGTTGACATCAATTGGAATCCATTTCCTAGAGTTATGAAGGGCTTATATGAGTTCATTTTGTTTGATTCCCTCGGGAAACATACGCCCTAAAGGGAAAGTGACTTGCTCAAGGTCACATAACTAGAGTCAAAACTGGGGTGAAAATTGCTCTCTTAATTCCCAGTTCAGTGCCCATTCCCCCAACTACCTCCTGGGACCTTTTTTGAGGGAGCAAGATGGACCTCCATATTAGAACTTTTACAAAGTAGAGGGCTCAGATCTGCATCATTTTGTTCTACTCTACCTGTATTCTGACCACACTAAGTTTAACCATATATTCCTTATTCTTCCTGAACTTTGCCTTCAGATTTGGAGTATGCTTTGAAGGAATTTTAGCCCAAATTCAACTTAAGTTTATTTTAAATTATTCAACTTAAGTTTATCTTATCTGGTGTATTAGTTTTAGTATACAAAAATAAGTTTTTTTAAAAAGTTGATTGGGTATTAAATTAATACTGCTACAAGCTTGGGTAAAATTTGTAGTGCCCTGGTGCACCCTCTGCTGGCTTTATAGGGACATATAATTGTGTCTGTTGACACTCAGAATTCTACATTGTGCTGACAGATTCTGATTCGGTAAATAAGGAAATAAACAGCCTTGTGGGATTTGAGCACATAGGTCATATTTCTATATTTTAGTGTTTCAACACAAACAACTGGTGTTATAGCAAGTCTTGGATGGAGAGGAAGAAAGATAAAAATATACACCCTTCAACAGGCAGTACATTCAGGTTTCTCACCAGTTTATCTGCAAGGAGTGAAGGCAACCTGATGAGTATAAGCTGCAGGAAGTTCTCATGAGACCAAATGGGCAGAACAGTCAGACACACTTCATGCAGGTAGGCAAAAGTAAACCTATCCATGTTTATGAGATTATGGGCTCTAGGCTCTCAGTTATGACTCAAGAAAGGGATCTAGAAATCACTGTAGATGTATGTATGTCATCTCTCAATTTAAAAACTTTTTAAGCAGGGCACACAAGGAAGTTAGGGCAGGTAGGATACAGAGCACAAAGATCAGCACAGTTCTCCATGTGAAATGTTAGAAAAGTCTCCCCCATGGGGACACAGTTGCTGATGATAAAGTGAGAGAATCATATCAGACCTTCTGTAATTAACCATCTACTTCAGTGGGAGCAACTAAGTAGCTGCAGATTTATCTGGATAGTTGGTGGAGATTATCTCAAGAGCAAGGGACATCTCATTTGTGTCTGAATTAGGACAATATACAGTAATATGATTGCCAGCGTAAAAAAATAAAAATAAAAATAAAAATCACTGTTGATCATTTGTGGAGATGGTGTTCCACTTGTGATTGTAGTCCTGAAAGGCCAAGGACGTAGTGGATATCATCAGGAAGGGTCTCAAAAACAACAAAACAAAACACTTATTTTTTTTCTATGTACAAGATCAAAAGCAGATTAACTTCTACAATCTGACAGGAAATTCTGGTGGTTGCTTCTCAAGAAAAGCCTAACAGCTGATAAAAGTGCCCAGAAACCCCATTAAATTGATCAAAAGGATGGAGAGATTTTCTAGTTGGTTTTTCAGTCTGGATAGAAAGAGGTTGAAGGAGGAATATGATCAAAGTCTACCAAACCATGAGCAAGATGAGTATGGTTAATATACTGGTATAACTTAATAATCCAGTTCAACAAATAGAAAGTCTGCTGTGCCATACACAATTGGATACATTTTAATGTTTGAAAAATTATTTTGAAGGGGAGGCAAATAAAGGTAGTATCTTATTCAACTCATTGTCTCAAGTAATAGTCAAAATTATGGGTAAATCAATATGGATTTTAGAACTGTTAGAGCTATTTGCAGTATGTTCCTAAGTATTTGAAGTGGTGTCATAGATGCCAACCTTAAAGTTCTACAAAACATTGCTTGACATATCTAGATAGACCGTTAGTGTATCCAGAGTTGACATTACCTGTGTTAAGGCTCCTGGATCAAGAACATAACTAGGAATCATTCAAGGTGATTCAAGGTGAGCACAATGAATAAATCCAAGGATTTTTTTTTTTTTTTTTTTTTTTTGAGATGGAGTTTAGCTCTTGTTACCCAGGCTGGAGTGCAATGGCAAGACCTCGGCTCACCGCAACCTCCGCCTCCTGGGTTCAAGCAATTCTCCTGCCTCAGCCTCCCGAGCAGCTGGGACTGCAGGCACGTGCCACCATGCCCAGCTAATTTTTTTTGTATTTTTAGTAGAGACGGGGTTTCACCATGTTGACCAGGATGGTCTCGATCTCTTGACCTCGTGATCCACCCGCCTCGGCCTCCCAAAGTGCTGGGATTACAGGCGTGAGCCACCGCGCCCGGCCAGGATTTTTTTTTAAGAGAGGTAAGATCTGGATAAAATACCTTTGTTGTGGATTTAAATACAGACTTTAGTGTGACATTCAAGACTTTTGATCAACTTGCTTCATTATACCCATCCCATTTTCTCTCTCACTAATTTTACACCATATCCTGTCTTAGAATCATTCTTTAGTTATTGCTGTTGTTGTTTTTAAATACATTTTGTGTCTTTATATTAGAGCACCTCAGAAATCTGACTTCATTTTTGTCTTTCTATACAATGCCTAATACAGTGTTAGTTACAGTTACTGTACTCAAATACTTGTCGAGTTGAATATTATTTTGGGACTCTGGAGGTATTTATGTAGAACAGACATTTTCTCTTTATATAACAGGCCTGTTTTCCTCAGGTCTTGCTAAGCGTGTGACCTGTCAGCTATGCTTAGGTGAGTAAATAGTTCCACTGGAAATGTTTCTCTGATTTCTAGAATAATTAGAAAGTGAAATGGAGATGAGCCTTAACCACGTGGTCAGTCTCCCAGTTTCACACCTTCTCTCTAAGATGGTGCAAAAAGCTTCCTGTAATATATTGTTTGATGTTTTGTTTTATTTGCTTTTAGGTCTCATATATTTCATTCTGTCTTAGACCTTGTGAAAAAATAATCTGTAATTTATCTGTAACTACCTTACAGAGAAGATCTCTTTATAGTAGAGAACCTCTGAAGCCATTTAATTCCCAAGAACATTACCAAGAGAAACCACCTTGCCTGTAGAGGACCATTTTATCTGACTCCTCTGTAAATACTCAGCATTTAGCTTTTCATTTTATTTCTTTCATTAAAAATTATTCCTATTGAAGAATAACTCACATACAGAAAAATATACAAATCATATTTGTATAATTTGACGAATCATTTCAAAGTGAATATACTCATGTCACCAGAACCCAGGTCAAGAAATAGAACATTGTTATATGCCATTACTCCTACTTACACCCTATTGTTACCACTGTATCTGCTTCACTCTCTCAAGTTCTAATATCATAGATTAGTTTTTTATCTGTCTCCACAGTGCCTGAAATAGTGCTAGTTGGATTAGTTCATTAGTTTTGTTCATTTTGAATTTTATATAAATGAAATCAAACAGTGTGTATTGTTTGTATCTGGTGTTTTTTGCTCAATATTGTTTTTGTGACATCCATTCAGGTTGTTGCACGTGGCTGCAGTTTTTTATTTGTATTTTTGTTTGTATGTGAGACAGGGTCTTGTGCTGTCACCCAGGCTGGAGTGCAGTGGCATGATCACAGCTCACTGCAGCCATGACCTCCCAGGCTCAAGCGATCTTCCAATCTCAGCCTTCTGAGTAGCTAGGACCTGGGCACATGCCACCATGCCCGGCTCTTTTTTAATATTTTTGTGGAGACAGGATCTCTTTATGTTGCCCAGGCTGCTTTTGAACTCCTGGCCTCAAGAAAACCTCCCACCTCAGTGTACCTAAGTGCTGGGATTACAGGTTTGAACCACCATGCCCAACCATTTATTTGTATTTTTGTACACGATTTCATTGCTTGAATATACCACTGTTTAATCATTCTATTTTTAATGAATTTGTGGATTGTTTCCAGTCTGGGGCTATTACAGATGCTGATGTTATGAATATTATTGTGTATGTCTTTTGGTTACATATGCTTGAATTTCTATTGTGTGTATACCTAGGATTCAGGTTCCTGGGTCATGGGGGATGCATACTTTTCACATTATTGATAATGACACTTTTCCTAAGTTATTGTATCAATTTACATTCTCACCAGCAATGTATGAGAATGTCAGTTGTTTCATATTCTTACTAATACTTGGTATTGCCAGTCTTTTTAACCATAGCCATTCTGGTGGTTGGGTTTATAGTAATATCTGGTGATTTTAGTTGGCATTTCTCAGAAGACTGATGAGGTTCTGTTCCTTTTCATGTTTATTATGTATTTTCATACCTTCTGTGAAGTGCCTATACAAGTTTTTTGTGTATTTTTCTATCAATTTGTCTGTCCTTTTCTTATAGATTTGTAGAAATTCTTCATATACTCTGAATATGAAGTATGTTTGTATTTTTTATGTTGTAAGCCATTCCCAAATCTGTGATTTACCTTTCTTTGTGGTATCCTTTAATGAACAGAATGTTTTAATTTCAATGTGTTTAACATTTCAGTATTTTCCTTTGTGGGTAGTGTTTTCTGTGTCCCATTTAAGAAATATTTTCTTACCTTGAAATGGTAGAGATTCTCCCACATTATATTCTAGAAGCTTTATGTTTTTGACATTTACATTTAGGTCTATACTCCACTTTGATCAATTTTTTATGTATACTAAGAATACTAAGGTACAGAAACTAAGGTTCATTTTTTTGTTTTTCTGAGACAGAGTTTCACTCTTGTTGCCCAGGTTGGAGTGCAATGCCACAATTTCAATTCACTGCAACCTCTGCCTCCTTAATTCAAGTGATTCTCCTGCCTCAGCCTCCGGAGTAGCTGGGATTACAGGTGCACACCACTATGCCTGGCTAATATTTTGTATTTTTAGTAGAGACGGAGTTTCACCATGTTAGGCTGGTCTCAAATACCTGACCTCAGGTGATCCGCCTCCCTTGGCCTTCCAAAATGCTGGGATTACAGGTATGAGCCACCACTCCCGGCCCTAAGCTTCATTTTTTAAAAACATTATTATTTTTTTTAATATGTGTTTTATTGCACTTTAGGTTCTGGGGTACATGTGCAGAACATGCAGGATCGTTGCATAGGTACATACATGGCAATGTGGTTTGCTGCCTCCACCCCCTCATCCCCTATATCTGGCATTTCTCCCCATGTTATCCCTACCCAACCTCCCTACCCACCCCCCGCTGTCCCTCCCCTGTTCCCCCCAACAGACCCCAGTGTGTGATGCTCCCCTCCCTGTGTCCATGTGTTCTCATTGTTCAGCACCCACCTACGAGTGAGAACATGCGGTGTTTGCTTTTTCTGTTCTTGTGTCAGTTTGCTGAGAATGATGGTTTCCAGATTCATCCATGTCCCTACAAAGGACAAA